>JAVTVY010024847.1:0-87097 GCA_036873755.1 Hanleya hanleyi | reverse complement strand
AATCTTTATGGGATGTTGTGAATAATAACAAACTTCATGAGTTCAAAAAAAACTGTAGACTATACTCATCTGAACATCCAGAAACGTTTCGATCAAGTCATTATTAGGTCATGTAAAATCGGCCATACACGATTGACTCACGAACATTTACTGAAAAAGTCAGTTCCAGGGTGTAGTCCATGCCACGAAGATCTCACAGTGAAACATATTCTTATCGACTGTATAGATTTTAAGATTATAAGAGATTCTTTTTATCGAGCGACTATTTGGAAGATCTTTTTAGTCGGGTGAGGGAGGACTGTGTCTTGGGTCATTTGAGAGATATCGGTTTGTTGCATACGTTTTAATGTGTTGGATTGCTAAGTTATTTGCTTGAGTACTTAGAATTTCGTTTGATCGTCGCTATATAGCTGAAATAGTGTTAAACCTTAATTCTCTCTCTCTCTCGTATTCGGCAAAACTTGCTCATGGCGGCATTGTCTACGCATACTCCAACGAATATTAAGTGTCCAAGCCTTTCTACACCAGCATAGGGTGTGTCTTCATAAGATAGCGGGTTCGTTTGCGGTTATTGTTGTACACTTGCATATGCATGTATTAATGCGTAAATGTCGATATGTGATAAACTACTTATGTACCTCATAGTACATTGTGCATATTTAGGTTCAACGTACGTCTCTCTGATTAAACATTTAAAGAAGTGTAGCACGTCTTATTGCCAGGATGAAGCTGTTGTGGACATCGCTGCCTTGGTCCCACTCGGGAACTCTTCCTCATGAGACAAGTGAAATGTAATCATAGTGTGTGTCAAGAAAAATTTAAATGTAGATATGAAATACTATAGGGTTGATTTACAAATTGGATAAATGTCTCCCGTCATATCGCAGTCATTTATCATTGATGAACCTAGGCATGGGCATTGCTATTGGCTATATGTACATGTACGTACAATAAAGAGGAAAATAAAACCTCATCGCATTGCCCACACAGCTTATCTCTACCACTCTAGCAAAGAACAGATGGGCTGCCTCGCTCTATGTGCTCTATCCTTTATAAGCATACTTCAAACGTGGACAAAAAACAACATGCACAAACATGATATATTTGTCTATTTGCTTCACTGATTGATGTTCATAAATAAATAAACACCTAGGGTATAATACAGCAACGAGATATATCTTCGAGAAATATTTTGGAAGGGAGTGTACCATCAATGTCGATTCATCTACATGGAGTTGTTAAATTGTAAAAACACATATATAATTTAATTTCCATTCAACGTTTAAATATATGGCTTTCATCTGGAACTGGAAACTTGGGCAGAAACAAAAACGTGTGTTATCTAACTTTAACGTTTGATCTTCTATCGATATGCATACGGCTTAATCAATGACTCAGACAGCGAGTACAGAACTGGCAAGACACACTAAGATACATAAGACTTCGGGTCATGGTGCAGGAAGTAAATAATCAACCAGTAGCGTAGTACAGACGAGATGAAAGTGGAGATATCTACTGGATTGCCTGTTAATTGGATCTGATGAAATATACACTGAGAGTAGCTTAATTGAATTAGCCCTAACCATAAACATAACCCGACTGCCATTAATCATGTCAAATTACAAGCGTCTAGTCCGCCATTCAATATTCAGCCGTCGACCGCTGAAGAATTTCCGCTTCTATAATCCAAAGACCTAATTCATATGATAGATTTAGCTTCAAATTGAAAGAATAAATCATAGTATACATAATACTAAGCTAGTTTACTGCAAGAGAGAAGCGGTCAACAGTTTTCAATGATGCCAGCAAATCATGATGTTCCAAAAATATCAAATCCCTATCGCTGATCGGTATTCGTTATCTATATGATTTTCGTTGTTAAGTCGTTATGTAGAGTATGACGTATCTCAGTCACGCTTTGATTGGGACTGTTCATATGAACGCTATGCGGAACTTGAAATACATAGGTTCATATGGCCCCGAGCCCCTGGTTAAGCGAAATTAGGAACAGAGAGAGTAATACGTACCGCCATTGATCTTGCACGCTATGCTCGTATTTTGCTATCAGCATGCGACATGTATCGCCAAATTTGAGGAATTTGAGTGGAGGCGCTTGATGATATAGCCCTGTTTTATAAGTTTCTGCAATAATATTTTGTGATGCTGATTAAAATCGTCACCATCTCTTTTGTCGTAAAGTGCACGAGAGAGAAGGCTCGCTTCATTTTTATAGAGATATAGGTCTAAATAAGATGTGTCGCTAGGGTCATTTGTAGTTTCTTTGAAGGTCCAGTGAAGGTGAATATATACCCTTCACTGCGTCATTTATATAGCGATTATCCACAGCAAGAAGATCATCTATATAGCGTTTGGCGAATGAGAAGAACCAGGCTTTGAAATTATCTTATTTTGAAAGCGTCTGCATATAGTCGTATTCACAATAGAACAGATATATGTCAGCCAAAAGGGATGCACAATCAGTACCCATTGGCATACCCGTATGCTGTTCATATATTGTATTGCCAAATTTCACATAGATATTATTGAGAAATTCAAGAATCTCTATAAACAAAGAAACATCCCATGAATGATATCCGTTGTACCTAGTAGAACTAAATAATGTTTTATGGCTTCTGACATTAATATATCGGTGATATAACACCGATACCATTAATGAACTAAGATGGTCAATAAGGTCCTGATGAGGGATTGTCGTATAGCGAGTCGTGAAATCCCATGTGGATACATATATGTAGGGTATTTGCTCTTTCGCATCAAGTTCTTCTGTAAGACATTTTGAGTTTTTCTATATCCACAAGTATTCAGATTCATACAGATTCATCTAAGAAGTGAAGTCCGAGTCAAGTTTTACCTCTGTCGGGTAGCGCTTTGGGTTGTTTAATAATGGTAAATAAAAAAAAGTTATTTTTCTGGAATGTGCTTGATCATGGAGGTCAAAATATCTTCTATGTGATTTTCTTAGTAGATTCCAAAAGTAGCCTCCATGGGGCATTTCGTTGTATATAATTATTTTACCGACAAATAGGCAGACTTGCATCTAATTAGATGAATATGATTTTGATAACAATAACAAACATGGTTTACGAAAAGTTATCTTTGAACAAGCGTCCGACATTCACATCAGTCGTTATCCATGAATACTTTCCACATTGACAAATTCCCTAAATCCATCACCGCGGTTTAAAATGTCTGTTTTACTGACGGCTATAGCGGTCAATTTCTGAAGATCACTGATTGGAATTAACAATTCAATCCCAGTATCATCATTAGCGAAGAAAGCTAACCCAAAACTAATTGGAGATAACATTTTGAGTTTTTCTATACCCACACTAGATTCGTCTAAGAAATGAAGTCCGAGTCAAGTTTTATCTCACTCGGGCAGCGCTTTGGGTTGTTTAATAATAATAAATACAAAAAAATATGTTATTTTTCTGGAATGTGCTTGATTGGAATTAACAACTCAGTCCCAATATCATCATTTTGTATCGCGAAGAAAGATAACCCAAAACTAATTGGAGATAACAGCTCTAAGCATCCTTGAAATAAAATAGCAATAATTCAAGTTGGGTTCTTGCAAGAGTTCGAGGCCGAAAGATATCCTTGATATTGGTAAAATTCCACGGTGTACTCATCGTGATATCAGTATCATTGATCAGAATACTGTGATACAAACATAGAATAACTAAAATTGGATAAATTTGAAGTAATTTTCCCGGTTCGCTTGTGGGACGCAACGGTCTAATGCAGAAAACATGCCAGTATAGGTAGTCCGTGAGTCCGCCTGTTTGTTTTCTTTTACACCTGTACCCGCTTAATTGAATTAGTATTATAGGTATATCATACAGGTCATTTAGTGAGCATTTGCTTCTTCCTGATAACGGAAAGCTACATATTATCGCACTCACATAATCGTTGAACAATTAAAAAAAATATGTCGGTGAGATGTTATAAAAAAAACACTGCAGTAAAAGCAAATAAACAGATTAAATGCAAACAAAATTCTATTCGAGGTAATGCTTTTGCTTCGGACCCACGACACCTCAGTATTGTGAATTATTGATTCAGTTCATGATTGTCTGTGTGGGTTCTAAGCTTACACAGACGTACGCCACCAATCCTATATATTCCCTCAGTCGGGCTGCTCCAATGACATGACAGTAACGTCATATGTCCAGTGGGTGGTTTTGAATCGATTATTAGAATTATTATTTAGAAAGACAGACGGTATTCAGTTTACGTGTTCACATCAGTTTACCAGTTGACGTCATACAATCATGTACATGTTCCCGAATTAAACGCAGCCTATTTCTTTGAAAAGTGCCTTCAATTGATATTAAAATATCTTCAACACTTCCGTCACATTCCGCTCTCCCACCGGTACATTGATATCTTTATTGCTCTATGAAATATTTCCATTCCAGTTACAGGGACTCTCGATGGGACACCGACTCAATGCTGAATATAACTTAATTTTAACGATATTAATGAATGAATTGTATATAATCTATATTTCATATTGACAAATTCACAAGACTTTTATTTGCTCCCCGTTTCGCATTGCTATTTGATGGTGATCGTTAAAAAATATATCCCAGTTTGAACAAAAGAGCATAATTATTATAGTTCGGATTCGAATAAAGCCACATAATACCATCAATCAATCAAAACTGAAAATTAGTACTATCAGAAAAATCTGCCACGATCATTTGGAAACTTATTAGATACTATGGCTAACGTCTGAGCTCATGGAGCTCTAGCATTACAAAAAAACCTTGTCAAATGACTGCCATGATATTATATTTCTCTCAGAAAACTAGTTGGAATTAAATCATTGACCTCGGCGCTGCAGCAGTTTAAAATGCTGAGGAACGCAGGTGTTTGGACGGTTGCTTTCCTGGCACATGTTGCCGTGAAAATTTGTAATATGAAATCTGATGATTACGGCGACGCTTGCTCAAATCAAAAGTGCTAACAGTATATTTGTAGTATGTATTGGGAAAACCTTACAGCTTGTGCACTGGTATGTATATCCTGCGAAAATGGCATTTATATCTTTGAAAGTCCAGATATTCCACGGCTTTCGATTATTGTCGCGGAAATTATTTTATCGACGACGGCTAAGTATCGATGTCGGAACTGACGCTTAAACATTAAACGCTTCAAAAAAATGTTTTCTGTCCGTTCGAACTATTTTCACAGATTTAATTTCGTCCGCATGTTTAATTTCGCCCGCATACTTCACCAGTATGAAGTGATACTCCGATGAAAATATGATATACCTCATTTTTCAACAGAAATAATATATGGAGCATCTCCACCTAGTGAGTCTGATATCCAATTTATTATAGGAGGGTAGTAATTTTCATTTTCGAAAAAAAAAATGAAAATTACTGCTCGAGTTATAGATTCGATTCTGAAAGGTTTAACAATGCTTTAGCAAGAAAAATAAACTGATCAGCACAGCGCCATCTCAAAAGAACAACGTCAACAATTCGCACAGTAATTTTTAATAGCGTCACGTCACTGCGGTCGGCCATCAGCCGCGTCAAATATAGAAATCTATAGTAAACTATAGTTTGAAATACCTTATTTTGAACAAGAAGTCTCTGAAGTTACATCTTCAGAGCACAAAAGCTACATCAAAAACGGCGACCCAAACTGGATACGAGGGAAAGCTCCAGTTCGAACTGTTCAACGGTTAAAATATATCATTAATAGAACGTACTGTTGCAGGATTGATTATACAGTGCATGGTAATTGAGAATTTGGTGCGGGAATACAACTGAAAATTTTGTTTTTGGTGCGGGAATACAACTGAAAATTTTGTTGTCAGAAAGTACATTTTTTCCTAATTCTAACATTTGTCCGTGGCAGACGTTTGAATCGTAATAAAAATAACCTCGCTCGGTTATGGATTTTGATTGCCTTCAATCCATCAACGAACTGATGCACTGACCAGTCATATTGCCGGTACTTATATTTACCCTAGGGGATACGTTGCATATTACATGGCCTTATCATATGGAATTTTAGTGATATATGGGATAAATCGATATCTTCTACTCAACACTACATGCACAAGGAAAAGGCAGGATGTAGATTATAAATGCTATATGATTCATTATATTACAATTATTTGTTACTGAATCCTCCCCAGGGTATTATTCTGGGCCAAGTGTGCATATATAAATACACATGATTTCATTAGCTTCCTAGCTTATCCGTACACACAGGGGCAGGGAACAGATGGTATACGTTCCACAATATCTTATATCCTCTTTGTTACGGAAAGTACACTTGGCCGTTCCCACTTCAAATATTCGTTCCTCATTGAATCACCATAAAAGCTTATAGCAACCAGTTGATTGGTTAAAAACACGAAGAGCAAAGTAAAACTTGTCTGTCAATATACACGGATGGGTTACACTGACATCAAGTACAGCCGTCGCCATACTGTAATACAAACTAAAGCCAGGTGTGGTTATTTGGTGAGTTACCTGTCAAATTTATATCATCATTTCATTTGGACCTGTTTAATTAAATTATCATAGAGATTGCTGGTCATCAAAGATATTGCACAACGATATGGAGTCTTATCTGGATAATGTTTCATCTCATTCATGTAGATATTATGTGATAGCTTGCTAAAAACAAAAATGAAAGCAGTACAGAGGAAATGATCGTTGAATCCATACACCGTACAGGTAAAATAACCTGAGTGCTTTTGTCGCCATGTATAACTGGATCCGGAGAAACAGCATAGTTCTTACAGCTATCAGGCTTATTTTAGACAGTGATTTTACTGTTCCATCTAAAACTTTATTTTGAAAACTTACATGGTTATCTTTTAGCTATCGTGTAAAATTTCAAGAAATCTGTTTTAGTGTATAAAGCTTTAATGATCTTGCTTCATCTTATTTGTCCAATATTTTAGAAAAATCTAACTGCACCAGGACTCGTTCCTATGATAGGACTAGAGTAAGAATCCCTTTTAGTCGTACAAACTTACATCAATCTTATTTTAGTATATCTTGTGCCAAATGGATTTGTTCTCTTTCTCTGACTTATAGCTCAATATATATATACACAATTTTTTTATCTCTTACTTAGTTGACATTTAATTATATATACAGCTGCTTCTTTAGATGTTTGTTTTATTTATGTACTGTATTATTGTATCGTTATATATATATTATCAGTTTTAGCCCACGGCTGCCGCGAAAACCAGTGTATACTGATGGTTTGTCTGTGTTTAAATGAAGTTTATTATCATTATTATTATTATGAAATGTAAAACATTTTAACGTGATGTATGTAATAATACAAAATGTATAAATAAATAATGGTTAAGTAGTAGGAAAAAAGGAGCCTTCAAGACAGTTCGGGTGAGTTCAGATTCAAGTTTAGAGTGAGAGCGGGGAGGGAAGGAGAAGGTGACGTCAACATGGTCACGATCAAAACTAATGGTCAACATATGAGTAATGGTCAAATTACGAGTAACCGTCAAAACATGAGTATCGCTCAAATTTGGAATAACGGTCAAAATTGACAAGATGAGTAAGATTAGTCTGTAGGTTCGGAAAGAAAGCCGGTCCAGGTCCAAAGACTCCACCAATCATAATCAAGTATGGAACCTTCATGTTTTATCACGTGATTATTTGTAAGGAGCGTCGTCATGTTTAGTCACGTGGTACTTCAGTCCATAGAGAAGGATCTCTGAACTTTCTAAAAATTTTGCTCGGAGTTAGATC
Organism: Hanleya hanleyi; assembly: GCA_036873755.1. NCBI lineage: Eukaryota > Metazoa > Mollusca > Polyplacophora > Lepidopleurida > Hanleyidae > Hanleya > Hanleya hanleyi. The sequence continues at coordinate 79,325 of JAVTVY010024847.1, read as the reverse complement.
TTTTTCCATGGACTAGATTAAATATGGCGATTGAACCTGAACCGAAAGGAACTGTCTACAAGGTCTCTTCCCCCCACTAGTGATGCATCAGAGAGAGAGATAATTATGGTTCAGCAAAATTTCAGCTATGAGACGATCGAACAAAATTCTAAGTATTCAAGTTAATAACTTAGTAAGCCAACACATAAAAACATACACACATTAGAACTTACGCCAAAAACCGATTTCTCTCAAATAACCTAAGACAATTTATACACGGTCGCCATCGTTTACATCTGAGCAATATTACTTGTCGCAACCTTTCATTTGAATAGTATTTCATGTTTTCGTAAATATTCTATTATGTTTTACATTGGTTGTGTTTTATATCTGAAGGGAGGATTATTTTCATTAAAGGGATGCCTCTAGAGATGATGGGCGAGATTCACATTTGTGTTTAAACTTGATATGCCTTTTTGTCCTCCAGTGAACGAATATGAGGATGAACTGATTGTAAGTGTTTATTTTTTGGATTCGAACCCCAAACCCGGCTGAATACGCTCGAATCTGCTAAGACGGTACATAATTATTATACCCGGCAGCTTGTATGAACAACTTTTCAGGCGCTGCGTCATGCGCAATTCTTCATAAAGGGATAAAGGCTTGAATTTCTCATTAATAATATCTATGTGAAATTTGGCAACACAATATATCAGCAGCATATAGGTATTCCAAAGGGTACTAATTGTGCGCCTCTGTTGGCTGACCTATATCTGTTCTGTTATGAATATGACTATATGCAGGCGCTTTCAAAAACCGATCCATTCAAAGCCCTTTCCTTCTCATTCACCAAAGGCTATATAGACGATCTTCTCGCTGTGGATAATCGCCATATAAATGACGCAGTGGGGATATTTATCCACCTTCATTGGATTTGAAGGAAACTACATATAACCCTACAGGCACATCATATTTAGACCTATATCTCTATAAAAATGAAGCGGGCCTTCTATCTCGTCGACTGTATGACAAAAGAGATGATTACAATTTCGACATCGTAAACTATCCCTTTCTGGACATTAATATTCCTGTGGGAGCTGCATATGGCGTATACATATCACGCCTAGTAGCATTTGCTAGATCCTGTGTTAAATGTGACGATTTTAATCAACGTCACAAAACATTGTTGCAGAAACTTATAAAACACGGCTACACCATCAAGCGCATCCACTCCAAGTTTCTCAAATTTGGCGATACATATCGCATGCTGATAGCAAAATACGAGCGTAGCGTCCAAGATCTATGGCGCTACGTTTCGTAACTTGTGTCTAATTCCGCTTAACCCGAGGCTAGGGGCCGTATGAGCCCATGTACTTCAAGATCCTCATGGTACTCATATGAACAGTCACAATCAAAGCGTGACAGAGATACATCATTCTTTAGACGACGACTTTACAACGAATATTATGGATTAAGAATCTGATCAGCGATACGGATTTGATATTTTTGGAACATCATGATGTCTTGCCGGCATCATTGAAAACTGTTGACCGCTTCTCTCTTGCAGGAAACAAGCCTATGTTTATGTATACTATGATTGTCTTTTTGAATTTGGTGCTAATACTGTTATATTGAATATGGAATGGGTCTTTGGATTATGGACGCGGATATTCTCTAATAGACGACGGTTGAATTATGAATGACGGATCAGACACTTGTAATTAATGAATCGTTTTTAGGTGACCTGTTTACAAATTCACAAAAAAAAATATTTGAGTGATTTCTTTTTTGTTTGTCATTTGGTCGTGATGGAAACATATTTTTTTTATTCAAGAAAAATGTTTCAGCTGGAATGAATGTAATCATTAAGCGTTTGGAGATTCCGTCCGGTGGAGTTGAAACCGCCGCTCCATTGATAACACAGCCAATCCATCAAAACTGAAATGTAAGAAGAAAGAACTGAAAAATGCATCTTGAACGACGGTTTGGGAACTTGTTCGACGCCATAACTGAAGGTTCTGGTAATGGTGCTTCATCATGACAAACCCGTTTAAAAATCAATACATCCTAGTCCATCTAAGTTGACCCCAATATTATCAATCTGCAACGTTCGCCTAGACAATTACTGCGATGAAGAGGTACGAAGTGAAAATTCCTTGTCCCTGGAAGATATTCTGCGCAAACTTATTGACGACAAGGAAAAAAAAGCATAAAATACAAAAGCTGTATAAATTAAACTGTTGGACAAACATAGAAGATGAATAGAGATTTATAGAAATCAAAGCTAACATATGAAGCGTGCGGTTCTTTAGCGCTCGATAAAATTTGCATTGAATGCTGGTCTGATAGATCCACGTAGCATAATACCGCCCAGTAATTCCATAGCGAATAATCATCTGACGATCCCGCTGTTGAAACGTGCGCTTCCAATCTCTCTGTGACTAAATCGTGTCAAGCAATGAACATTTAAGTAATAACCTGAGCCTTCATATACCTGCAAACAATATCACATCATGCTGATTCAGGAAGCGTTCCTATCAATCCTTTCTGGCCTGCGCTTTTTAGGACCTGTCGTCCAGGCCTGGGAGGGCATTTCGGTCCCCCCAGATTATTTTTCCTAACCCTTTAGCTAGGGGAGTGATGTCATATTCCAAAAATGCATTTTGATCGATTTTTCGAATTTTTTATTGATGTAATTATTAATCTGATGTGAGATAAAATAGTTTTTGCCCACTTTTCCTCGAGGAAAAACAAAAAATTTGAAGAAAAACGACGAAAAAGTCACTTTTCTGATACCCCACATGGACGCCATCTTAAATGTTCTCATGATCCTTTGGTTAGGGTTATGCAAATAAGCTCAAGATGACCCCAATATGATACCTGGTAGGGTTGAATCAATAATTTTCGCGATTCGTTTTTATTTCGAGCAGTTTTCTCGACAGAAAACCTTCCAATAAAGCGAAAGAAAAGGTGACATCGCGAATCTCTCTCATATTTGAATTTCTCGATATTGAGAAAAGATTACAAATTGCTCGACGAAATAACGAAACAATATTTAGAGGCGCTTCCTTGAAAAAGCAAAAGTCGAAAAAGCACCGGAACACTCATAAGCTCCCAAAGCTATCATCATAAAACATCACATGCTATGACAATTATTGTCTGTATGTAACTGTCATGCATAATTTATTCGATTTCCGAATGATCATAAGAAATGTTCTGGCAGCACGAGAAATAACGTATATTTATTATCATGAAGTATTGGATACTCTTGAAACTATTCTCTCCAAGCCATATCAGACAGATTGTTTCTGGAATAGCAGGCGTCAGATTCCGCAACCGTTTTCTGATGACAGCACCAATTCCAAATGTGTATGGATCAAAAACAATAAAAACACAAGATTGGTAGAGAGAAGCTCTTCACAGAAGAAAAGCGGTCAACCGTGTTCAGGATGTCAACAAGACACCATGATGTTCTATACATAAAATTACAATTGGTGATTATTATTCTTTATCCCAGTCAATATTCAAGTCGTTTTTCAGAGTTTATATCTCAGTCACGCTTTAATTGTTACCGTTCATCTGAACTCCATGGAGATGTGAAACACATGATATTCAAACAACCCCTAGCGACGAGTTAAGCAGAATTAGACACAAGTTACGAAATATAGCGTCAGAGATCTTGCACGCTGTTACCTTAGTTTGCCGACAGTGTACGATATTTATCCCAGAATTTGAGAAACTTGCAAGGGAAACGCTGTTTCAATCTTTATGGGATACTATGGATAAAAAAACTGTTGGTTATACTCATCTGAACAGTCGAAAACGTTTCGATCAAGCCATGATTAGATAGGATCGGTCATAAACGATTAACTCACGAATATTTACTAAAACAGGAGCCGGTCCCAAGGTGTATTCCATGCCATGAAGATCTCATGGTGAAACATATTCTCATAGACTGCATAGATTTTAAGATTGCAAGAGATACTTTGTATCAAGCAGCTACGTTGGAAGATATTTTTAGCCGAGTAAAAGAAGATTGTATTTTAGATTATTTGAGAGATTGGTTTGTTGTACAAATTTTAATGTTTGTACCAGTTTTTACGCAATAGTTTGTGGAGTTGTTGAATTGAATCCTTAAAATTTTGTTTGATCGTCGCTGTATAGCTGAAATATTGCTGAATGCGACGTTAAACCTTAATTCTCTCTCTCTCTCCTGGAAGTGAAACTTTTAGTGATATGACATTGTCTGACAGGTTTATGCAAAACTATTTCTGTGGCCTTGATTGCAATCGGCACAGTCTGTGGCATGACCGTATGCTGGCTCTTCTGGTATATTGGTATCCAGGAGCGCGTAGTTAACTATGTCAAAATTGTAATCGTCTCTATTGTCCTCGTGAGAGAAAACCCTGATCATTTTTATAAAGGGAGGGAGGGAGGGAATTTGGCTTAATGTCACACAAGTTTGTTTCACTCATATGGTGACAGTCAGTTTGGTTGGTGGAGGAAGCCGGAGCACCCGGAGAGAACCACGGCCCTTCGGCAAGTAACTGACAAACTTTCACACATGGACCAGCTGGGCTCGAACTCGTGCCGGTTCAGCGGTGTGAGGCTAGCGGTCACCAGCGAAGCGCCTTATGGCCGCCGAGGGCCCCTTTTATAAAGGTATATATATATCAATATATGATATTACATCTTGGATATCAGATTCAGCGATGGAGGATGATTATCCTTCACAGCGTCAATATAGGGAGTATCCTGTGATAGATCGTCTATCTAGCGACTGGATGAGCCAGTGAATGGAGTTTAACGTCGTTTTTTTTTCAACAAATTGTCAGCTATATCACAACGGGGAAGGGAAGGGAGGGGCGGGGCAATCTACTTGTAAAAGAACAGATCTAATGCTGCCATTTTATAGTGCTGTCCCACTGAAGGCAGGCATGACCTACCATCCATGACACCGAGCGAACCAGTCCTTGTTCTATCCTCTTAATGCTGAGCGAGGAAGCAATACGTTTTTTGTTTGTTTTTTTTTCAAATCTTTGAGATGACCCGACTTTGAATTGAACCAGGTACCTACCGCTTACGAGGTAGACGCCTAACATTTTGCCACCGCTGTGCCATCCGTCTATATCGCGTTTGGCGAATGAGAAGAAACGGGGTTTGGAATATGGTTATATTTTGACAATCTCTGCATATAGGAGTATTCATACGAGAACATATATAGGTTGCCGAATGTGGTGCACAATTTGCACCCATTGGGATACCTATTCACTGTTGTTATACGGTATTATTATACCTCACTGTGTATTCGAATATTTTAATTGTTTGAGACACCATCACGTGATATTCCGCCATTCTCGATATCTTAGGGAGCGTGTCAAAAGTTTTGACGCGAACGCGTTCATTTTTGAACAGGAGGTCGTTCATTTCCGCATGCGTCAGGCCGTTCATTTTACACAGCAGCGTCAGAAAATGAACAGTCGAACGTTCATTTTTGAACGTTCATTTTTTTAATGCACTCTGACGTTCATTTTCGCACGTTCGTTTTCGCATGTTCATTTTCTCAAGCGCGCAAACGGCTGGCGTTTGACGCGAACAGAAATGAACAACATACAGAAAGCTGCCACCCCGATACTAAAAAACGCGCCGGATCAAATCTACTTTCTCATAGCGCGTCATTCCCGTGTTATAGATTTTATTGTAATTTATTATTTTCCGTAATCATGTGGAGTGGTATTACCGATGTCGGTGATTTTCTTCAATAAAAAAAAGGGTAAAACTAAAAGTAAAACGTTTTTCTTTTTCTTGTCCCGTCTCCGCTTCAGCGGTTTGTCACCACCTATATCTGAGTGTTCGCTTATATAATACTTGACAAGATAAAGTAATGACTTCTTTCTTGTTTATTTTCCCCAGTGTTTTACTTGTTTGATGTGGATTTTTTACATTTCGTGAATCTCATCTTCATCCACCAAAAAATGAGATTCTCGGTCGGGCGATCAAAAGTCATGGCCTACGGCGCTTGCGTCCCGTGGATAGATTGTTTCGTCATGGACATTAAATGATTCTTCTTTATCAACTTACAAACGTATTCCAGCGATCTGTAATGCCTGAAAATGGTATAATTTTAATAAGAAGCCGACAGTATGTATTGAAAATGAAGTTCGTGCGCTGGAAATGGGCCCTATAGAGAATACTTTGTATGCGGGAAAGAAGGAAGAGTTTAGGCTCCGCAAAGGGTATTTCAATACATTGGTTTATGAAAAATATCCATCTTCTTTAAAGAAATGTGTTGATGTGTTGGTGTTTGAACTGCGTCCTTTTGTTTTATTTACAAATGAAGGGGCCCTCACAGGTTGCATAACGACGGGCACCACATGCGTGATGAAGTCTCCACGTGAATCAATCGGTCCATATATCTTTTTTAAAGAAATGGCTTGATGTGTTGGCAATCAGAACTGTTTTATTCAAGGTTTATTTTTTTGATCATGGAATTAAAATTTTGAACTCCATGGTTTTATTGACAAATAGGAGACCTCACATGGCGGCCTGCCTTGAGATATGACGGGAGCTGCATGGAGTCTCTGCGTGATTCAGTCGGGACATGTCTTTTTATAATGATCATACATGTAGTTTGTAGGCCTGTATACTTTCCCTGATTTACTCATTTCTTATTGAAGATAATATTACTGAAGACAAAAAATTCCCAATGTCATAAGGATAAATCGTTATATAAGTGAATGACTTTCGTATATTTATATGTCTATATTATACTTTTGTCACTATGTATTTCCTCTACGATTACTGGGAGACGCACTAATAAGTTCGGCTTATTGCGCTCCTGTCGTCAAATAAACTATTTAAACCAAGTGAATGGCGATATTGTGGTTACTCTGGAAATAGGGAGCTGATCAAGTTCTCTTTTCTCCCCCAGCGCAGATGCAATTGGCATATTTCCAAGCAAAAAGGAAACACGTTTTTTTTCTTTTCTTGTTCTTGATTACTATTGCGATTTATGTTCTCCATTATATATCTCTGACAAAGTTCATCCATGTGTGGACAAAGATGGAAAACTAGGCTCCAGGATTCTGACAATGTTAGTATGGAGATGTATAAATTCCAATTAAACAAGTGTGAACTATAATAAATTTATAATTTCAGTTCAGGAAATGAGCTGCGGCAAATATACTTTATATTTATAAAACCAAGACAGGTGTTAAAAATTCGATGAATGCATATTAATAATTTCAAAACATGACTAATTTCCTACCCGCAGCTAAAGACATCTCAATTCTGGTGCATGATTGGTGGGGGGCTATGCATTCAACAACTATTGATCTAGTCCTGTTGTGAGAAGCATGGCTTTCGAACTGCATGGGGACTCCTTCCATTTTATCATGTGATACTTATGGTGAAATATAAGTGAATCGTTTATTGAGCTTTATTGATCTATCAAAATACGATCATACAATCAACGCTATATGTACATCTGTTCAAGGGGCTTTCCGTGATGGATCATTTTTGACACCAAATAATAAATATAACGAACAGCATTTAGAACACCGCAAGATGTGTAATAAATTAAATTGAAACAATATTATGTCGAGTTTCAAATGTTGAAAGTGTCAGTTACGGCCTACCACGAAAATCTCGGTGGTCATTTGGTGTGCATAAAAAGCCATCTGGACCTGGAGACTATCACTATTTTCCCATACGAAAAAAATTAGTAGCGGTCAAGAAATCTGATGCAATGAAGCACACATCTTACAACTCTATATACCCGGGATCGGCAACGACTTTGAGCTCTCACCCTTTCTGGGCCTCATGTGCAGACGGCCCACACGCGTCACACACTATCAATACAGAGCAGGTCGGACAGTAAAATAGGGGACAGTTAGCATATACGGTTAACATTCGGGATCAACATCCGCCGAATGCCATTTATCAAATTTGTTATATAAATGTCATACAAATACGTAATATAATAATGTGTGGTTTGATATCCCAACAAAGTCCTTATTTGTCTATCAAATTAATTCAAATTACGTTCATTTTAAGGAGCTTAATTCACCAACTTGTTCACCCGATTATTGTATCATTCTTTACGATATTTGGTCACATCGGACTTTTAATAAAACCAAATCAGTATGGTGATATTTCTCTGTCGAAGTTTAATATTATATAGTTCATCTCGTTTTCTTCCAAAAAAAATAATACACGCGCGTTAGTTCCTATATGTCGCTCGTTCTATAATTCCCGGTAAATAATTCCCCAGAATATGCACGAAAGATCCACTTTTATTATATTAAATACATTTATTGAATTTGCTGTAGATAAACGTCAAATCTTTGCCATAGTTGCTTTGAAAGGACGAAAGTACTTCTTCAGAGGAAGTGGGTTATATACCTACGAAAGCTAGTGCAAAATAAATACAGTTAAGTCTCAAAGGTGCTGCCTTTTCGAGTGTTCTGTTTTTGTTTTTGTTTTTTTTTTCGTTCTAATAAGAGTCGACACGATAGCCGTAATGTGAGCCCTTCAGCGAATTCTGACCGCTATCATACATACTAATTTGAACGTTCAAAAAAGAATGTTCTTTTTCTGACGTTCATTTTTCTGACGGGGTAGTGTTCATTTTCTGACTGTCGAACGTTCGTTTGCTGGAAGAAAAAGAACGAGTACCTGTTCATTTTCTGACGCATTCTTTTAGTTTGAACGTCAAAACTTTTGACACGCTCCCTTATGAAAAAGCAGCTCGTCAATGTGATGTCCTACGATCTCGCGCCGATATCACACGATCACGCGCTGACGTCACAAGGCAGAAACACTGTCACGCGGTCTCGAGCAGTTATCGCTCGTGAACAGACTATTTCGTAGCATTGTCGTCCTTCTGTCATTCCGCTGTAATCACGATGGCATGTACAGACGGAAAGCGTTTTACGGTACCAACTGATGAAGATTTGGCCGAAATCATGGATTTGTATTATTTATGGTATTTTTCGGTATAATAAAACAGATATTGCATGCTGTGAGGTGTGATATCACGATTTGTCAGCTCGAGACGGTGATCTTCAACTCCGCTCGTTGAACATCACCTCATCGAGCTGACAAAACGTGATATCACACCTCACAGCATGCAATATCTGTATATTGCCGAATTTCACGTAGAGTTCGAGCAATTCTATCAAAGAAGAAACACCGTGATACCGATACTGTTTAAGTTCTGAAGAAAGTCGTATGGCTTCTGACAATAACAAACCAGTGACCAGTTTTATTGAACACCGATACTATTAACGAAATAAGATCTTCAATGAGGTCATTCACACTCTCCCGGATTCCCGTTTTCCAGATATCCCGCAAATACACTGTATCAAGGGTGTGAATTTGTTATATACTATATTTGGACATTTCCGTGTTCAAGACGACATTTCTATATCTAAGCCAGTTGGTGGTATCATTTGAAGCGTAGTGATCTTTGTTGAATTTTTGATGCTCTCGTTAATCCGATTGTTGCACGTCACCACAATACGACGGTGCGGTCGAAATGAATTAAAAAAAATATTGTTCTACATCAAAGTATTGTATTGTCGACAACCGTGAAATAACGAGCAGACTATAGCAGGCCACCCTCTAAGAGTTAAAAAAATATCAACATGCAATTTATCACAATATCTGGTATCTTAGCCTTAATGAAGACAAACTGCTTTTAAATCTCTTAGGGATATAGGGATGTAACTAATACTTTGCTTTTAGATTTTTTTCTGACGTTTGTGCTTCAATAATTGATAAGCTCGAGCAGGAGTTGGGATGCAGTTCCATAAACAGAATTCAACCTAGGTTTAGTACGATACTTGACATGCTCTGTGTGTATTCTTACAAGAAAACTGACAATACAGGTGGAAAATGGTTTATATTTTTGATGCCACGTGTAAACCTACGTCCAGCTGTTAGAGTGAAGAATACTGTAATCAATATTCCATACTCTACATGATATAGATTGTTGATCGGTATTTGATATATACCTTTGAAACGCATTACCCGCTCAGACGGATCATCTCGAATTTGTACGTGTACAGGCAGACTACTTCGCTCCGTTTATTTGTGCAACTGACTCTAAATACATTCACCGGTGCTCTATTAACTTAGCGCTTGAGATGAACAGCAGTGTTTGATAGCTGCTTGCTGTTACTACAGAGAGGTCGTGTTAGAAGGTAAGACCGATTATTTACCTGTGTACCTGCTTTCCGTGATATTATTCTTGTGTTTACTTTTAAATGCTTCATAACGTGCCGCAAAATGTTCTAATTGTATAATATTTTGTTGGTTGTCTAATCACGTTGGCATCAAAGGTAATACTGAAGCGGATAGAATGGCTAAGGCGCCCCAGATAATGACGTTGATCGTGTTGGAACCCGATATAGCGATTTCAGTCTCTCTATCTGTACTTATGTGAGAAAGCTGTTTCAATCTTTATGGGATGATGTGAATAATAACAAACTTCATGAGTTACAAAAAGCTGTAGGCTATACTCATCTGAACAGCCAGAAACGTTTCGATCAAGCCATGATCAGGCAATGTAGAATCGGCCATGTTGATGCTGGGTCGACATCGGGCCTTACAGACTAGTCTTTTGTGTTAAATGCCGCCATTTTCATCTGACGAGGATACAGCTCACCAATGCCCAGTGTACGATTTGTCACAGTGAAACAGCTCACCAATTACCAATAGACTAGTTTTCAGAGCATTTCAATCATAGCTCTCTAGATTTGTATCTAATACCACTTATGCCGGTGCTAGGGGCCGTGTGGTCATATCATCCAAGTTGCCACATGAACAGGTACAATAAAAGCCTACCTGAGACACAACATATATCGCGAATCGTTAGAGTCTTGGTATGTGCTTTAGAATAGGTTAACCGGAAGACTATACTGTGAAGTAATGTGGCTCTGTCAGTATGTCGGCACCTCTTCCCACTTCCATTATATGTGCTGTAATGCGCGATTAACTCACGAACATTTACTAGAAAAGAGCCAGTCCCAAGGTATATTTCATGCCACGAAGATCTCACAGTGAAACATATTATTATCGACCGTATAGATTTTAAGTTTGTAAGAGATTCTTTTTATCGAGCAATTACTTTAGAAGATCTTTTTGTCCGGGTGAGGGAGGACTGTGTCTTAAGTTATTTGAGAGAAATCGGTTTGTTGCATAAGTTTTAATGTGTTGGATTACTAAGTTATTAACTTGAACGGTACTTAGAATTTTGTTTGATCGTCGCTATATAGCTGAAATATTGCTGAATGCAACGTTAAACCTTAATTCTCTCTCTCTCTATATATATATATATACACGATAAACTCCATTATTGTTCCAATGCGTTCGAATAATAACACTAGCTATAGCTAGTCAACGGTTGACGGGGCACATTTACACATTGTAAAGCATTTCACGCTCATAAACATATGTCCGAAGAAAATTGATAGATTACCATTTCAGTATCGTCGATGCCATGCGACTTTGGCAGTGCCACGGTTGCTGCAACCTAGGAATGAGACGAAATCAGCCTTATTCTCCTGATCATTGGACATGGATCTACAGATTACATTGTCTCATACTATATACATGTATTTGGACAAATAAATGCTTTGGCTACTTTCCTGGCCAATTCGCAGCCAGATTTTTTTTTATTTATTATATATATTTCCTTAAACACTCTGATATAAATCGTGGAACAGAAGCACCAACTTGAATAATACGGCTAGAGTTGGGGGCCCTATGATAACAATCGATTGCGAATTCGCAAATTAGTTTAAACTGTTAACCAATTAATACATGGTATAATGATGGTAAAACAATCTGTGGTAGTTCTATCGTATTCATACCAACAGATCCAGCCAGTCGAATACGAGCCAATAGAAACAAACCTTCGATGGAAGAATCATCATCAGCTAAGGGCTTGTAACCCAACTGCAGTAAAAATTGTCGAACACTTTTGGCACATTTCTTTAGAACGATATCGATTCTTCGTCCACGTGGGTTTATTTTTTTGGCTAAGTGTTTGCTTAGGTGCAATTTTACCCTTCGAATGTTATTATGAGTCGGAAAATGTTCGTCTGCTTGAGTGAAGACACTCTAAGCTGACAATTAACAATTGTCTCAAACAAACACTGCATGGGTAATCACTATCAGTTAATAGGCCATAATCTTTTCACTGATTTTATTTCATTATTTGATTCCTCCAGTTTTATAAGTAAAACCGTTTATTGCTGCATATTATTCACCCAGGGAATTCGAAATTTGACATGGTTATCCTGAACTAATTAAAAATAAGCTGTGGTTCAGTTTTTTAATTGTTATTCTTGTTGCTGATATATTAATGTTTATATATTAAGTGTGACCATCGCATTTTGTCTAAGTTTGTTCAATTTAAAACACATAAAATTCCGCAGACCAAATTTGAAGAAAAAACCCGAGACGCCCATATTTTGTTGAAAGGCTTTTCCGCTCTAATTTTGGAATTTCTCGAGAAATGTCCCAATAATGATATCCCATGACCATGTAGAACAACGATCGTGATCGTTGACTGCAATTGCCATGATAGCTGCTCACTCACGGCATTGTCAGGTACATTATTGTATACTGCATTTGAGTACGGCAAATGCATGTTGTCATATGGGCATTTCCTCCATGCATTGAATTCATAGCGACGTTTTTCTTTCAATATATCCATTTGCACATCTAACAAAATCCATGATTTACCGAGAAATTCCTATTCCCAATAATAGTATCTTACATGTTTACTTTGGATGTTGTGCCACTAAATACATTAGCCGGATAACAGTCAAAGGTTTACTCCCTGGGAGGTAAAGGTTAAACCACTGAACCAGTCTCCCATGTGAGGCCAGCTCACAGTTAGGTTAATTCGTTATCGTCGTCCTATTATGTCGATGAAGTACTGAGATAATTATCAAAGTAAACCATGCAAGCCAGATCATTGCGGCTTCGCAAGTTATCGGAATGTGTTTATGAAGAACACATTTGATTACTCAACCGCTTTTATGTGATGGTCTGGCGTGTATAAGTGTGAACAATAAATGGATATCTGATAACACCGGACAAGTTGAAGCTTGAGGAATCCTCAGTGTCTACAATCTGGTTATCAGTGCATATATCCAATATCATATTTCGCACTGATATCCGTCTGCTAAAACGTCCCTCGTGAACTAACAAATGTCAGTCTACAGAGAAAAGTATTTTCTTTGTTTGCCTCTGATAAACCGTATGGATAACAACACCCTTGTGACATGCTAGGTATAAGACATTGGAAGCAATCATGGGTGTTATTTTATTAACCCTATACCAGGCCTCAAAATGCCCCTACCAAACTTTCTGCGCTATCTCCGGAACGACAAAAAATGGAGGGATGAATCTTCTTGACTTTATAGTTTATCATATTGGGGTCATTTTGGGCCTATTTGCATAACTCCGAGAGCAGAGTATCATGGGCAAATTCAAGATGGCGGCAACGTGGGGTACCAGAAAAGTGATGTTTTTGTCATATATGTCTTCAAAATTTCTGCTTTTCCGCGATAAAAGTGGGCAAAAACTATTTTATTTCACATGACATTACTATTTACTAACTTATCATGCAGTTTTGGGGGAGAAATTTCATGAATTAAAAATTCGGAAAATCTGACCGAAAAAAACGACAAAAAAATGACGTCACTGGTCATATTGTATTTTTTACATTTTCTGGTAGAGCTGGAACCAAGGGTGTAGTGTGGTAAGTTTTAGCCCCCTAGCTCATCGGGTAAGAAACAAAATTAGTGGGGGACATTTCGCCCCACCCCAGGGCTGGACAGGTCCCAAAACGCTCAGGCCAGATAGGATTACTATATACATTCACCGGTCAACACAACCTCACAGTATACATGTTTTCTCGTTTATATCGTGTCTGTATTAATGTCGAGCGAAATATGATAATGTTGAGAATTAAATCATTAATAAAAATATACCACCATTCAAATAAACATACCCCCTTTTGTGAAAGAAGAATGGTTTTTGTTGAAATTTGAAAAAGGATCAAAAGTAAAATTTTGAATTGCATATAAACACTTTGGTGTTGATTAACACTGCTATTAGTGCTGAGTGTGTAAAATAGAATTTACTCAGATAGGATAATTATTAGCACAGAAATGTTTGTTAAAGTGAACCTACTCGTTTTTCGACAAATCAAAACTAGTGTCAACAGAGGTTATTTCAATCTGTCCAAAGGGCTATTGAGACCTTGCTGTTATTTGTTAACAAATATTTTCTTTATCAGCATGTTCCAAAGTACTAACAAACGTAGTTTGAGTTAGTTATAGGGGAGAGGGCTTCATGGTGAGTCCCTGCAGCTCACTGACAACTTGTTTTTTGTCTCGCGGGATTCGGATACATAATTATTTTTGTCAGTGTCAAGGAATAACTATAGATGTAGCATCCCGTCATCAAATAAATATACCAAGATCTTAGTCTTAGCATGTGTAGATGGTTTGACAGATCTGCTCTTGTTCTTGGTATCTCCGATTATGTTACAGTTTTTTTCGTTAAGTATTACCCAGTTAGCTGTGAATGTCTTCAAATAAATATTAATAAAAACTCTATAAAATCCATGACCTGATAAGAAAAGAATAAGACTTGATAAGATTTCTTGGCGACCTTTTGAAATCAGTGGAGTTGTTGTAAAATATAAGAATAATACTCTGTGCCAAAACGATTGGTGTAAATTGCACTTAATGCTCTGACATAGATATTCCGCGTACACATAAGTCACAAATACAGGTATAAGTCGACAGCTCCTCGCTCAGCTAACACAGCTGCTGTGATATCAGACTCCTGGATGTAATGTCGGTTCGTGTCCATTTTTATTTCGTTTTTCGTGCTTATTCCTCGACTATGTATTAATCAGTATCCAGCTGAGTCCATAAAACATTTTTGCGTCAATAAACGAACTACTGTATTTAGTAAAACTATACTAGAACCAAACGCCAAATTTCAGACAGACAATTTATATCAGCATAATGTTCTATAAGAGATTTTTTCCACATTCAATTGAACCAAAATTATTATTGTGATAGACATTTCCATTAATGACAATGGAGGAACCTGGGAGGAAAAAGTATGCTGATTTATGATAGCTTTATCGTGGATAATTATTCGTCTGTTAAAATAAATTTAAGTTCTTCTCAAGAGTGAATGTATCGCAGTCGAGTATTGATTGTGCGTGTCTTATTTGAACATAAGCGAATTGAGGTTATCGTCGCTTAAACTATTGTATACTTGAGTACAATTTTCCTAGTAGGAGGAATAGCTTGTGTATGTAAAGAAATATTGGATTCTATTACACGGCATATGGGAATGGTGTTATAAGGTGTAATAAAAAGTATCATATGACTGTATCCGCACACTCCGAAACAGCACTGTAAATAGTAGCCACACGTTCCAACTATCCAGCTTACATATTGGCAGAACGGTGATTTCCAGTAATTATCTGCTTTTAGCAGGGGAGAGTGGTCAACCATTATCCTTGATCAGAATGCTTTGTTATTGACCCTGTCTCGTCTGTTAAACGTGGTTAATAGATTTATTGATTGACACGAACAAAGGGCGCAAAGGATGACTAGACGATAAATGCTGTTAACGATAAATGCTGTAGAGCGGACACATTCCTTGATTTTTACCAGTTTGACTCATTGTAGCCTCTTTTTCAACAAAAAGCCGTTCGAGCAATCAATGTGTTCGCTGTTGTAGCAGGTTACGAGTCGCAATACCAAAGCCCAGAGAAAGGATTTAACTGCCCATAAACTTTCAGTTCGGTCTAATTGTTGCGTTTAATTGTTGCCTGTATATGATGAGATTCTGCTGGTGGAGGTTTCGTCTCAGAGGCTTGTCCTCTGTACACACATTGTGATTGTTGTTTTATGACTTGTAAACATGGTTGAGCTTTGGGCCTCACAGGTATTTGTTCAGAATACGAACTTGCATCCAATAAAGACTTCATCGTTTCGGACGATTTTTAACATCTGGCGGTCACATAGTTCATCATTTTGCAACAGATGACTTGATAGGGCTATTACCTCATCGCGCTGAAATATTTATATCTAATACTGCTTAAGCGATGCAGGCGGCCGTGTCATGCCATTCAATGTGTTCACATGAACAACTAGAATAAAAGCTTAGCTGGGATACAAATCATAACAGGGATCACCATAGGTTCTTTTCATGTTTTTAGAACTGTGCAGTCAGTGTATTTTTCTGTGGGGTCATATGACTTCTTGTTAGTACAGCGGCGTCGTTTTCTACCACCCTTTTAATGTTGCATTCAAGGGACATGGCGCGGTTTAGTGAGGATTTTTTTCCCCCGCAAGAGGTACGGGATGGGTGTCAACATGAAATATAAAACATGCGAAAGAAAATTTTCATTTAGCCTAAATTATATAATCTTCTTGTATGGTCTTACTATTTTTGGGTCTCTCGGTTTTAGAGGTTTTAAATAACACCATTTTGTAGTGTATTTGTGCAAAATAGTCTATTTCAACGTGAAAACAGCACCCTTTGCTCCTCGTCAACATGTGAACCCAGTCTTTCCGCTGAAATATTGCTAATATCTGCTGCTAGTTGTTGCTCAAAACGAACCCGATTATAGAACTATCACTACGGGCTCACTTTAGCAAATATGTTGAGTATTCAATGTTTATGGTTACCGTAGTATAGCTTTAAATCAAAAAGTGTAATGTTCGTCATCATTGGTTGTTTTACTTTCAACTTGATCAGTTTCTGCTCAATTAAATGCCAATGATTATATTAACCGAAACGAATTATATATTCTATGTATTTGAAGAATGTTCCGTCAGTGTATTGAAAGTTATATCTGAATTTAAATAGACGGATTGTAACATTCATATTGTTACAATATACTTTTGGAAATTATATCATTTGTTTATAAATTTCATCCGAGAAATAAAGTATGACATTTCGATGTTTAATAATACCAATAGATTGGAGCGATATGCAAGAGGTAGGAAAAATTGACGTCTGGCGAATAAAAAGCAACCATATGACTCTACAGGAAAGCATCTCTCAGCACAGTAACATTCAGACACAGGACGCGGTGGATTCTTGGACGTAGCCTTCGTATTTCAGCCGCGCTCCTATCGCAGCTGCTCATGTGGAGACTATGAAGTATTCACGCGGCCCCTAGCAGCGGCTTAAGCGGAATTAGGTACGTTAGCTCGCGGATGGTGTGTGTGTGTGGGGGGGGGGTGTGATGACAGATCAGCTCAAACAACTCATCTGATGTTACTGGATGAGCATCGTGACGTCTGCTGGAGTAAACGCATCAAGATGGGGTAACCCGGAAAATGCAAGAATACCCAGAGAAACTAACCTGTAATGCCCAACGACGTACGGTTTAAATTTCTCACCAATCCTGCCACATACAGGTAATAAATTGGAGCGATATGCAAGAGGTGGGAAATACTGGCGACTAAGAAGCAACCATATGACTCTACAAGAAAGCATCCCTCGACACCTAACACTCAGCCCCGAGAATACGGTGAATTACCGGACGTAGCCTTTAATAGTTTCTCAGCCGCGCTTTTATAGCAGCCGAACAACGGCGCCAATTAAACCTAAGGTAAAGCCTAAGTGAACATTATCAATTTTGTGTGGTTTTGTCAATGCCGACGATCCCATAACATTGTTATGAAAATTTCGGACCAAAAAATGTTGTCGACTCCAATGGACTTTTAAAGCCATAACCTCTCCAGTAAATCAGTGGCCGTTTAAAGTCAAGCAATAGATTTCCAATGGGCGTTATATGTTTTTTGTATTACTTTATTTAGATTTTAAATCACTTTGTCCAACGCCAAAGGTATCCTAAAGAATATTTCCGATCTGCAGGCCAAAAAATAAATTTCGCTTACAACTAGGCGCTAGATGCACGTTTCCAACTTTTTGTTCCATTAGGCAACCGCAATAAAATCCTGACAAACTTTCAGAACCACGCAAACAAATCTGTGATTGTAAGGGCCGGACAAACAATCCATATGATGGATGTGCTATTCGTGAATTAGTCTATTGGGTACAGGTTGAAAGTTATCTCTGTCGTCACCATCATAATTGTGGACATTAACGATGATTTATGGAACAAAGATAATGGAAAGAAACTACTGTACAAATAAGTGCAGTTTGCTTAATAACATAATGCAATTTCGTAGAATCATATGTTCACCATACATGTATATAGCCACATGAATTTATATCTCCACTAAGTAGATACCCAGGAAATACAGTGCCGTACATAACCAAACAACATTTGAAATATTCAAATACATGAACCAACATGGTTGTCATTTTCCTCAGTGAAAATGGAAATAATCCAATAGCAGAAGCAGAAAATATAAAAGCAGCTCACAGCTACAAGGTAAAAAGCAGGAGGAAGAATTCAGGAGTAATGTTGAAAACAGCAAGGTTCGTTCTTATACACTTGGTCGACTCCCCCCTCTCTCATCAGCACGGTTAATCGATTTGTTTGTTTATCATTTTGCACCACCGTACGAGCCAGGCCGTTAACCTTATGCGAGCTCACGCAATTCCCCAGTAACTTGTGCGATTTACAGCCTGTACACATTCAAATAGACGATCCTTGATTCAGACATTTAAAGCAGAATCCGTGTTGAGGTACCTTTCAGCATTGAAGGGCTTTTCCCTTCGGATAATGACAGCCATTAGTGTCTCCTCCTATCTGCATCTTAAAAAATGATGAGGCAAACAATTGTCAGTTAGAAAACACTCTCATTGAATGGCAATGGTAGACGTGCACTGAATGCGCGATACAATATAATTCCTATCAAATCACCGAAGTGCAGTAACAATTATGCATGATCATGGAACACTTCCTCTTCCGGTTTAAATACAATATTTTGGTGTAACCCTCCGTGTAACTAATTTCTAGTAACATTTAAACTGGTGATCCTACTTGTGGTCATGAATCTCCGATTGGGGAGATTGGATTGGATTCATCTGGGTACTCCATCTTAGTACGGTGAGTACTTGTCACGCAGAGCATGACAGGTCACAGTCGCTATAGACTATTCCAACTCCAGACAGAATTATTTGGGACAGGTATGATATCGTCATGATATGAATTCACGATATTGTCTTTACAGACTAGCGCTACCGGGTCCTGTTTTTCCCAGATGGGTACTTCGCGCCCAGTGGAACTAAAACATCTAAATGGTTCTCAATTTATCTAAATGCAGTAAACGTTGGAGAAACAATTCTGCACTTATCTCCTTCTTGAAAATTTAGCCTGGTCTGGAGTCAATATCGTCAACTTTCCGGACTTGACCAAATTACCTGTCTCAAGCAGCTAAACCAATGTCGGACCACATGTGTTTTGTTTGTAAGTCATTTCTTTGAATGACAGCGGAACTCAATAAGTACAGATTATAAAGCTGTCAACAAGCTAGAAAACTGAAATTCCACAAGCCGAAAAAATGCTAAACAGATGTTCGATCTTGGAAACACCAACAATTGGTGTTGGCATTTTTTTGCAAAAGGATATGTAATTGGCTAATATTGTACTTGCTTCGATCTGATAAACTGCATACAAACTTTGAAAATATGGGAGTGAAAAATATGAAGCTCTACTTATTGCGCATTATTTAACAGACATTTTATTATTTACTAATGCGACAAAGATTGCCATGAGAATGGTAGTAGGAAATATTGTGCAAGCATGTCCTAATGAACTATTTTGGGTCAAACATCCTTACAAAAAAGATTATATCCGCATTATAAATGGGGCATTTTATGTTACATATCCTCCAGAATATTCGCCATCAAATAAATGTGTGGGAGGATCATCACAGGGATCACTTTTGGTTCTTGTGATGCTTTTAGAGATATGCAGTCAGTGCGTTTGTCTGTGAGGTCATATGACTTGTCATTATGGCGACATCGTTTGTCACCACATTTTTAATGTCGCGTTTGTATAGTCGGAAGTTGAGACATAAGTATCTATGTTGGGTTCAGTAAGATAATACTCTCCAGCGAAACTAGTTCGAGCCACGATTGTGCATGTGCGAAAATTTGCCAGTTACTTGCCGACGGGCGGCGGTTCTCTCCAGGTACTTCGGCTGCCTCCAGCAACCAAGCTGTCTGTCACCATATGAGTGAAATATCCTTGAGTGTGACATTGAACCAAATCCCCACACAATGCTCTGAAGCAGCTACTAATTACACCATTGTTGCAACTACGACATTTGTGTCATTATCAATTGTCAAGTCGCCAGTTAATGTCAAGACAGCGTTGTGACAATAGTAGGCGACTGCCACTCAAAAAAAATGGCAGCGAAAGAGTTGACGCTTACCGTCACAACAGGAGACCAGTGATTATTTGAGCCAAGAATATATCACACATGGTGTATGACTCAATCTTTGATATATCAGTCAAATATCTTTTCTGCACTTTGTCACCATGGGTCGCTTTTCTGAAGCAAGGGTTGCAATTTCAGCGAATACCGAATGGAGCTAGCGTCAGATCAGACATCTAGTAGTCAGCCGTCCTAACAAGTTAGCATTCTGCTAATCTATACCATTAAAAGTGCTTGACTGAAAGGACCGTGTGTCTGTGACATTCCGTCAATCTTTTAATCTGGCAACTCACACTTGTCTCAAACAAACACTCCATGGGTAATCACTAACAGTTTATAAGCCCTCATGGGTCATATTTTTTATTTCATTATCTGATTCCTCAAATAAGTAAAGTTATAAGTCTATTGCTGCAAAGTATTATGCGTTAGATGCCGTCATTTACATCTGACGACGATACAGCTCACCAATCTCCAATGTACGAGTTGTCACAGCGAAACAGCTCACCAATCACCAATTACCAGTATACGAGAGCATTTCCATCATAGCTCTCTAGATCTGTATCTAATACCGCTTATGCCGGTGCTAGGGGCCGTGTGGTCATATCATCCAAGTTGCCACATGAACAGGTACAATAAAAGCGTACCTGAGATACAAGACATATCACGAATCGTTAGATTCTTGTTATGTGCTTTAGAATAGGTTAACCAGAAGACTATTCTGTGAAGTCATGTGACGCAGTCAGTATGTCGGCACCTCTTCCCACTTCCCTTATATGTGTTGTAATTCATCACGGGGATTCGAAATGTGATACGGTTAGTCTGAAAAAATAAACTTTGCCTCGGCTTCCTAACTCTTATTTTGGTTGTTGATATATTATTTTTATATATTAAGTGTGACCGTCTCATTTTATGCAAGTTTGTTCGATTTAAAGTACGAATTATGATCCATTGGGCATGTGAAGAAGAACTGTAGACATGATCGTTGACTGCATTTGCCTTGATAGTAGCTTACTCACGGCATTTGTCAGATACATTATTGTATACTCTTTTTAAGTACTGAAAACGCATGTTTTCATGTGGGCATATCCTCCATGCATTGAATTCGCAATGACATTTTTCTTTCAATATACCCAATTGCACATCTACCAGAATCCAAAATTTACCAAAAAAACTACGCCCGATAATAGTTTACTTTGGATGTTATGTCACAAATACAATAACCGGATAACAGTCAAATTACAACAAATTACTTCTCCCACTTACAAAGGGAAGTGGGAGGAGGTGCCGACATACTGACAGAGTCACATGGCTTCACAGTAGTCTAGGTTTAGTCCCTGGGAGGTAAAGGTTGAACCAGTCTCCTACGTGGGGCCAGCTCGCCATGAGGTTAATTTGTTATTTTCGTCCCACTATGATGGTGAAGTACTGCGATAATTATTCAAGTGAACCAAGTAAGCCAAATCATCGCGGCTTCGAAAGTTAGCGGGATATATTTATGAAGGGTACGTTTGCTTACACAACCGGTGTTACGTGATGGTCTGGCGTGCCTTAGTGCGAACATTAAACGAACGTCTGATAACAATGGACAGGTTGAAGCTGCAGGAATCTTCAGATATGGAGTTCTACAATCTGGTTATCAGTGCATATATCCGATATATCATATTTCTCACTGATATCCGTCTGCTAAAACGTCCATCTTGAACTAACAAATGTCAGTCATCAGTGAAAGCTCTTCTCTTTGTTTTCCTCTGATAAATCATATGGATAACAACTCTCTCGTGACGTGTTAGATCTAATACATTGAAAGCCTTCACGGGGGTTATTTTGTCGGTAAATACTTTTATCGGGCAATACATTCTTATTGTACACATGTTGTTTTTTGTCGGCTGTCTATATTACACAGAACAAAGTATTACAATGTCTATACCACATTTTGTTGCAAAACGAGAATTGAAATTATTGGTAACCAATCTATTAATCACAATGAATGTTGCTGCCCAGATTACAAAACTAGTTAGATAAATAGATAAAAGCAACCAGTTATTGGGCAAGGAAAACCATCCACCACTGTTTGAGAATTATAGTAGCCGATGAACCAGAATTTAAAAGGAATATTTTTGATGTATTCTGCACTGTCATTTTGAAACTGTTCAGCTTGAACCCAATCATTTGGGCTTTAAATTCCCCAGAGATTAACAACATCAACAAGCTATTACCAGTATAAAGTTGAAGATCAAATAATTTCCAGAAGAAACCATTTTTTTTAGTATCCTTCAGCTAGTGTCCAAAAACACTCTAAGCTAGCATTCATTGAATATTGTCAGATATATAATTTTATTTTGCAGTGGACTTTTTTTTATTTCCCTGAATTTACCTGATCCTTGGGTCATTAGGAAAGCATAAAATGCTTGTTAGATCCGCCTTGAGACTGTCATCTATGTATGCGCAGGGTGCTGGGGTGGACCGGTAACCCTTACATACATGATGGTACAAATTTCAGTGCATGGTTTTTCCATGTGACATTGTCATTGTTCGTGTCAGGTGAGTTTGGACTCCTGTACACACATCCAAAAGTTAACACTTCATTATTCAGCAACTGTGATAACCAAAGAGACTCCTTGAATTCATTGTCAGAAAACTGAGTGATAACTGAAGCACGAACAGAGTTCCTAACATAGATTAAGACTCCTCTCCTACACGTAGGCCTATAAAATTGGAGAACAACTCAAACTGCATGGTCCAACGTAAACATGGCCTCTGTAGGCTCGTGGATAGAGAACTTTTTTGGATACAGCCCTCCTATGTGAAATAATACATTTTAGGTACAAAACCAACATTGGGAATAAAATAAAGCTACATCCTGGTATTGCTGTGCAAGATACGCTAATATTTAGCGATTTATGCCAAAGATTCCACTTTTTTTGGAACGTAGTATTTTTGTGTAATTGTCATCTGGATACGGTTCCCATGTGGCATCATACTCTTGGAATACCATGACGAAAGTTAACCATTAATGAGGCGGTTATTAATGCTGATCAATATATGATAATGTGAGGAAAACCAGACCATTATTGAAAAAAGATATCACCATTGAAATAAACATAACAACCTTTTTTAGAAGTAGAATTTTCTATTGATATTTGAAAAAGGCCTTTAGGTACACTTGGATTACATATAAAACCCTTGGCGGTAATTAACACTGCTATCATGCTCAGAGATATAAAATAGGGTTTACACAGATATGATACTTATTTGCAATAAATGCCTGTTCCAATACATCTACCCCTTTTTCGGCGTCAATAGCGTCAATAGGGGACTAGAGGATTTTTCAACCTGGACAAACGGTTAGTGAGTCCCAGTTGTTTTCTTGTTAAAAATATCTTCTTGATCAGCATGTTCCAAAGAACTACAAAATAGTCTTTGAATCTATAGTGAGGAGAAGGGTTAGTGGTGAACCTCTGTAGCTCACCAACTATTCCATGTCACACGTGAAACAATGATACGTTAGATGTAGTACATCGTCATTAAATAAATATGCCAAGATCTCAAAAGTTGTGAAAGTTGTTCTCTGTTTCTTATTAAGAATCTCCGACTAAGTTACAATTTTTTCATTAAGTATTACTCAAAACCCGAGAAATATTACTAAAAACTTTATCAAATCCATGATCTACTCTCGCTCGTGCAAACGTAGCCTTATGAACCGATTGGATCATCCGAATCGGCATGAATAAGTGTGCACGTAACCCTGATAGTAATCATTCTTACTGACCTGTTGAAACCAGGACAGTTGTTTCGAAATATCAGATTAACACCTTTTGCCCAAATGAGAGGTGTACATTGCACTTAATGCACTGGCATAAAAATCGCGCGTACACCTGACGTCACAAATACACGTACCTGTCGATAACTGTGATGTCAGACTCCTAGTTGTAATGTCGGTCTGCGTGATGCTAATGCTTATTCGTCGAGTATATATTACTGAATATTAGGGTTAAATCAGTAGCTAGCGTCCATAAATAATTTCCGCGGCAATAAAGGAAATACCTTATTTCAAAGAACAACACTAGCACCAAACTCAAGTATAGATACACATTTGATATAAGCATAAATTTCTGGAAGAGACTTGACTTTTTCCGCTTTTAGGTGAAGCATTATTGTGGTTAGCCCTTTCCATTAATGATCATGGTGAAGCCTGGAAGAAAAAAAATATGCTGCTTTATGACAACTTTATCCCTGATAATTATACGTCCATTAAAATAAGTTTTATGAGTTGGTTCAAGAGCTGTAATGTGAATTTATCGCAGTCGATCATTTATTGTGCGTTTCTTATCTGAAAATTATGGGATTTTGAAACAGATATAGTTGCCCTCAAGCGAATTGGGTTATCATCGCGTCAATCATCGTGTACTAAGTACAATTTTCCTAGTAGGAAACTTAGCTTTGGTATGTAAAGAAATATTGGATTCTATTACACGGCATATGGGAATGGTGTTGGTGGCCTTCTGGTCAGATGCGTGTAATCGTAAAAGGTATCATATGACTGTGTTCGCAAACTCCGAACCAACACTATAAATAGACTGTATTACTGTCAGTTAATTTAGGTATTAACAGACAGTGATAGTGTACCAGAACTCCGCCAGCGGTTGGTCGTTCGATCCGCGCCATTTTGGATCAAGACCAGCTTTCTCATTGGCTCGCTATTTTTAAGATGAAAGGGCTTCCCTCAAACAGCAATCATGGCGACCGACGATATCAGGACGAATGTGATGTTGAAGCGAGCTCTTGCTGTTGTCAATCAAACACAAGATCTGCCCTTCAGCTATAATAAATTCTCCAAGTTCTTCTTTTTCCCTGCCTCTGATTGTATTAAAAAAAACTTGACATTTTTATTCCCACAGCAAATGCACACATTCTTTTCTCGAACTTTCAGCGGAGTTGCCATCTCAGATCTCCGCCATGCTGGATCTGTCAGAAATCCCCGAAACCACGTGTGTCCGGTCCCGTGACGTAAGCATGGCCTCGTTCTCGATCTCAAAATCTGCCGTCAAACACGTACCTTGGATTAGCCAGACATTGGCCCTCCGAAGCAGGGCCCAATGCTATAGGCTAACACTATAAATAGTGGCCACACGTTCCAACTATCCAGCTTACATATTGGCAGAACGATGATTTCCAGTAATTACTTCAGCCTACTTGGATTATCTGCTTTTAGCAGGAGAGAGTGGTCAACATAACGAATATTATGGATTAAGAATACTGATCAGCGATACGGATTTGATATTTTGGAACATCATGATGTCTTGCCGGCAACATTGAAACTGTTGACCGCTTCTCTCTTGCAGGAAACAAGCCTAAGTTTATGTATACTATGATTGTCTTTTTGAATTTGGTGCTAATACTGTTATATGGAATATACTATACTGCTATTATATCACATCCTGAAGATGACAAATAAAATTTTGTCGAAATATTGAGACTGTCACCATGCGTGACGCGGATATTCTCTAATGGACGACGGCTGAATTATGTATGACGGACTAGACGCTTGTAAATTTATCCTTGATCAGAATGGTGTGTTATTGACCCTGTCTCGTCTGTTAACTGAGGCCAATAGATTTATTGATTGACACGAATACAGACGCAAAGGATGACTAGAAAAAACATTGTTAACGATAAATGATGCAGAGCCGACAAATTCGTTGATTATTACTAGTTTGACTTCGTTGTTGCCTATTTCTTCAAGAAAAAGTCTTTCGAGCAATTACTGTGTTCGCTGTCGTAGCATGTTACGAGTCGTAATACCAAAGCTCAGAAAAAGGCCATATACTTTCATTTTGGTCTAATCGTTACGTTTAATTATTGCCTGTATACGGTGAGATTCTGATAGTGGACGTTTCATCCCTGAGGCTTGCCCTCTGTACAAATCATTGTGATCGCTGTTTTGTGACATGGTTGAGCTTTGAGCTTTGGGCCGAGCAGGTATTTGTTCAGAATACGAACTTGCATTCAATAAATACTCCATTGTTCGGAACGTGTTTTACTATCTGGTGGGTCACGTAGTTCATCCTTTTCCAATAGATCACTTGAGAGGGCTATTACATCATCGTACTGAAATATTTCTATCTAATACTGCATTAGCCGGTGCTGGGGGCCGTGTGGTCATGCCATTCAATATGTCCACATGAACAACTTCAATAAAAGAATAGCTGGGATACAAATCATTACAGGGATCACCATATGTTCTTTTCATGTTTTTAGAACTGTGCAGTCATTGTGAGGACATGATATCTTGTCAGTACAGCGGCGTTGTTTCCTACCACCCTTTTAATGTTGCATTCAAGGGTCATGGTGAGGGTTTTTTCCCCGCAAGAGGTAAGGATTGGGGTGTCAACATGAAATAATAAACATGAGAAAGAAAATTCTCATTTAGCTAAAATTATATAATCTTCTCGAATGGCCTTACTATTTTTGAGACCCTCGGTCTCAGAGGTTCTGAATAACACCGATTTGTAGAAGTGTATTCGAGCAAAATCGTCTATTTCAACGTGAAAAGAGCACCCTTGGCTCCACGTAAACATGTGAACCCGAAATATTGCTAACATCTGTTGCTAGTTGTTGCTCAAAACGAACCCGATTATAGCACTATCGAAATAAATTGTGACTTAACTGTTGGTCGCTTATCACTACGGGTTCACTTTAGCAAATACGTTGAGTTCAATGTTTATGGCAGTATAGCTTTGAATCCAAAACTGTCCTGTTCGTCAACATACTGTCATTATTTTAAAATTGGTTGTGGTACTTTCAACTTGTTCAGTTTTTTTCTCAATTAAATTGCAGGGATTACTTTAACCGAAACGAATTATATGTTTTATGTATTTGAAGGATGTTCCGTCAGTGTATTCAAAGTTATATAACCGAGATTACAAGCGTCTAGTCCGTCATTCATAATCCAGCCGTCGTCCATTAGAGAATATCCGCGTCCATAATCCAAAGACCTATTCCATTTTCCACATAACAGTATTAGCACCAAATTCAAAAAGACAATCATAGTATACATAAACATAGGCTAGTTTCCTGCAAGAGAGAAGCGGTCAACGGTTTTCAATGATGCCGGCAAGACATCATGATGTTCCAAAAATATCAAATCCGTATCGCTGATCAGTATTCTTAATCCATAATATTCGTTATAGAGTCGTCATCTAAAAAAAAGATGTATCTCAGTCACGCTTTGATTGTGACTGTTCATATGAGTACCATGAGTCCGAATTTAAATGGACGGATTGTAACCTTCATATTGTTACAATATACTTTTGAAACTTATATCATTTGTTTATAAATTTCATCCGAGAAATAAAGTATGACATTTCGATGTTTAATAATACCAATAGATTGGAGCGATATGCAAGAGGTAGGAAAAATTAACGACGTCTGGCGAATAAAAAGCAACCATATAACTCTACAGGAAAGCATCCCTCGGCACCTAACATTCGGACCCAGGAATATGGTAGATTCTCGGACGTAGCCTTAGTATTTCAGCCGCGCTTCTATCGCAGATGTTCATGTGGAGACTATGAAGTATCGACCGGCTTAAACGGAATTAGATACGTTAGCTTGCTGGTGGGGTGGTGGCGGGGGTGTGATGACAGATAAGCTCAAACAGCTCATCTGATATTATTGGATGAACATCGTGGACGTCTGATACATTTTATACATTTGGTCGCCTCTACCCCCCCCATCAACACAGTTATTCGATTTGTTTGTTTATCATTTCGCACTACCGTACGGACCAGGCCATAAACCTTATGCGATCTCACGCAATTCCCCAGTAAATTGTGCGATTTACAGCCTGTACACATTCAAATAGCCAATCCTTGATTCAGATATATACCGGAATCCTTGTTAAGGCACCTTTCAGCGTTAAAGAACTTTTCACTTCCGATAATGGCTCTCATTAGTGTCTCCTCCTATCAGCACCTTGAGAAATGAAGAAGCAAACAATTGTCAGTTAGAAAAACACTCTCATTGAATGACAATTTCCACTTGGTGGTAGACATGCACTGAATGCGCGATACATCATAACTCCTGCTAAATCACCGAAGTGCAGTAACAATTATGCATGATCATAGACCACTCCCTTTTCCGGTTTAAATACAATATTTTGGTCAACTCTCCGTGTAACTAATTTCTAGTAACATATGACTTGTGATCCTACTTGTGGTCATGCATCTCCGATTGGGGAGATTGGATTGGATTCATCTGGGTACTCCATCGTAGTACGGTGAGCATTGGTCACGCAGAGCATGCCAGGTCACTGCCGATATAGACTATGCCAACTCCGGACAGAATTATTTGGGAAAGGTATGATATCGTCATGATATGAATTCACGATATTGTCTTTACAGACTAGCGCTACCGGGTCCTGTTTTTCCCAGATGAGTACTTTGCGCCCAGTGGAACTAAAACATCTAAATGGTTCTCAATTTATCTAAATGCAGTAAACGTTGGATAAACAATTCTGCACTTATCTCCTTCTTGAAAAGTTAGCCTGGTCTGGAGTCAATATCGTCAACTTTCCGGACTTGACCAAATAACCTGTCTCAAGCAGCTAAACCAATGTCGGACCACATGTGCTTTGTTTGTAAGTCATTTCTTTGAATGACAGCGGAACTCAATAAGTACAGATTATAAAGCTGTCAACAAGCTAGAGAAACTGAAATTCCACAAGATGGAAAAAATGCTAAACAGATGTTCGATCTTGGAAACACCAACAATTGGTGTTGGCATTTTTTTGCAAAAGGATATGTAGTTTGTTAATATTGTACTTGCTTCGATCTGATAAACTGCATACAAACTTTGAAAATGTGGGAGTGAAAAATATGAAGCTCTACTTATTGCGCATTATTTAACAGACATTTTATTATTTACTAATGCGACAAAGATTGCCATGAGAATGGTAGTAGGAAATATTGTGCAAGCATGTCCTAATGAACTATTTGAGGTCAAACATCCTTACAAAGAAGATTGTATCCGCATTATAAATGAGGCATTTTATGTTACTTATCCTTCAGAATATTCACCATCAAATAAATGTGTGGAGAGATCATCACAGGATCACTTATGGTTCTTGTGATGCTTTTAGAGATATACACTCAGTGCGTTTGTCTGTGAGGTCATATGGCTTCTTTTCAGTGCGGCGGCATCGGTTTTCACTGCAATTTTAATGTAGCGTTCAAGTATAGTCAGAAGTTGAGACATAAAGTATCTGTGTTGGGTTCAGTAAGATAATGCTCTCCAGCGGAACTAGTTCGAGCCACGCTGGTGCATGTCCTAAAGTTTGTCAGTTACTTGCCGACGGGCGTAATTCTGTCAACATATGGTTCGTTTGATGAAAATTAGAATAACTTCATCAATATGAATCTCACAACCAATATTCATATATTTGAAATTCCAGCGAAATAAGCTTTTCATTTATATATACATGTATGAGGACCATGTTCATAGGTCTCACAATATTAAACCTGACAAATGCCAATGGCAGATGGTTCACACGCCACAGATTGCATTAAATTGAAATGTTTATAATATACGGTCATATGTTGCCGTCATACCTTGACCACTTAGCCAATGAGTCAGCCAATGACTCAGTCAATCTTGAAACCCCAAGGGTATTTTGTTTGATTTTCACACCAAAACTCCCAGACATTTGGCAACATTTATATTAAAAGTAGGTATTCAAGATCTTTGGCTACGGTATTTCGCTTCTTAAAATGAATGCTTTCTGAGAAATATCGTTTCGTACCATATTGTTGCTTTATGCAATCTAGGTAAACAATACCGTCTAGAGGTGACGCTATAAAAACCTCGTGCGAACGTTTTACCCATATTATACGAGATTTCATAATGAGCCAATGGCGATAAACTCTGCCCTTTCAATTTGAGGGTTAACTTGTGACATTTATACCGTCTGACAAAAGCGGAGTTTTCGTCGGTAGTAAATCATTTGAAGTTTATGCTTACCTCGCACGTATCCTCTATGCATTGAAGGAGAGAGAGAGAATTAAGGTTTAACAATTCAGCAATATTTCAGCTTTTTATGCATTGAATTTCGCAATTACATTTTTCTTTAAATATACCCATTTTCACATCTACCAAATTCCGTGATTTACCAAGAAATCCCTATGCACAATAATAGTATATTCAACATTTACTTTGGAATTTATGTAACTAATATATTAACCGGATAACAGTCAAATGTTTACTCCCTTGGAGGTAAATGTTAAACCCAGTCAGTTCGCTATGAGATTAATTTGTTATCTTCGTCCTACTACGCAGGTGAAGCATTGCGATAATTATTGAAGTGAACCAAGTAAGCCAAATCATCGCGGCTTCGAAAATTATCGGGATATATTTATGAAGGATACATTTGCTTACACAGCCGGTGTTACGTGATGGTCTGGCGCGCCTTAGTGCGAACATTAAACGAACGTCTGATAACAATGGACAGGTTGAAGCTCCAGGAATCTTCAGATATGGAGTTCTACAATCTGGTTATCAGTGCATATATCCGATATATCATATTTCTCACTGATATCCGTCTGCTAAAACGTCCATCGTGAACTAACAAATGTCAGTCATTAGTGAAAGCTCATCTCTTTGCTTTCCTCTGATAAATCATATGGATAACAACTCCCTCGTGACGTGTTAGATCTAAGACTTTGAAAGCCTTCAACGGAGGCTATTTTGTCGGTAAATACTTTTATCGGGCAATACATTCTTATTGTATGTCGTTTTTTGTCGGCTGTCTATATTACATAGAGCAAAGTAGTACAATGTCTATACCACATTTTGTTGGAAAAACGAGAATTGAAATTATTGGTAACCAATCTATTAATCGCAATGAATGATGTTGCTGCCCAGATTACAAAACTAGTTAGATAAATATATAAAAAATCCACCAGTGTTTGAGAATTATAGTAGCCGATGAACCAGAATTTCAAAGGTATATTTTCGATATATTCTGCACTGTCATTTTGAAACTGTTCAGCTTAAACCCAATCATTTGGGCTTTAAATTTCCCAGAGGTTAACAACATCAACAAGCTATAATGTTGAAGATTAAATAATTTCCAGAAGAAACCATTTTTATAGTATCCTTCAGCTGGTGTCCAAAAACGCTCTAAGCTAGCACTTATTGAATATTGTCAGATATATAATTTTATTTTGCAGTGGATTTTTTTTATTGACCTGAATTTACCTGATCCTAGGGTCATTAGGAAAGCATAAAATGCTTGTTAGACCTGGTTTTCCATGTGACATTGTCATTGTTCGTGTCAAGTGAGTTTGGACTCCTGTACACGCATCCAAAAGTTAACACTTCATTATTCAGCAACTTAATTGATAACCAAATCGACTCAAATCGAATTCACTGTCAGAAAACTGAGTGATAACTGAAGCACGAATAGAGTTCCTAACATTGATTAAGACTCCTCTCCTACACGTAGGCCTATCAAAATTGGAGAACAACTCAAACTGGTCCAACATAAACATGGCCTCTGTAGGCTCGTGGATAGAGAACTTTTTTGGATACAGCCCTCCTATGTGAATTAATACATTTTAGGTACAAAACCAACATTGAGAATAAAAAAACTAAATCCTGGTACGGCTGTGCAATATACGCTAATATTTAGCGATTTGTGCCAAAGATTCCACCTTTTTGGAACGTAGTATTTTTGTGTAATTGTCATCTGGATACGGTTCCCATGTGGCATCATACTCTTGGAATACCATGACGAAAGTATAACCATTAATGAGACGGTTATTAATGCTGAGGAAAATCAGATCATTATGAATAAAACGATATCACCAATGAAATAAACATAACCTTTTTCAGAATGAAGTAGAAATTCTGTTGATATTTGAAAAAGTCTCTCGGATACACTTGGATTACATATAAAAGCCTTGGTGGTATTAACACTGCTATCATCCTCAGCGACATTACTTAGGGTTTACACAGATTGGATACTTATTAGCAATAAATGTCTATTTCAATACATCTACCCCCTTTTCGGCCAAATAGAGGATATTTCAACCTGGCCAAGTTATTTTATTGTTAAAAATATTTTCTTGATCAGCATGTTCCAAAGAACTACAAAATATTCTTTGAATCTATAGTGAGGAGAAGGGTTAATGGTGAACCTCTGTATGTCACGGACTATTCCATGTCACACGGATTTTTTTACACAGGATATGTAGCGTGAAACAATGATACTTTAGATGTAGTACACCGTCATTAAATAAATATGCCAAGATCTTAAAAGTTGTATAGGTTTGTCTCTGTTTCTTATTAAGAATCTCCAACTAAGTTACAATTTGTTCATTAAGTATTACTCAAAACCCGAGAAATATTACTGAAAACCTTATCAAAGCCATGACCTACCCTCGCTCGTGCAAACGTAGCCTTATGAACCGATTGGATCATCCGAATCGGCATGAATAAGTGTGCGCGTAACCTTGATAATAATGTGTCATGTTATTATTATTAGACACTGTGGATATTTCTCGAATAATATAACTATGTAAGCTTGTTTACGTGGGTTAGTCACTTCGATCTTTCTAGAAGATTATCTAGGCCAGATGATGTAATGCGTATTCGAGAGGCTTCTTGATTTGGTAGAATGTACTGGAATGCCACGTAGAGTATATATAGCCCAACGTTCAGTGATCGAGGAGGGAATTCAAACGGCTTTTCTGTGGGTGCATTATACTGTCTTACCTTTGTCTGAAATTACGGACAGCTGGATTGTATATTCCTGTGAACTGACTCTTGGCGCTGTGTTATCTACGTGATTGAACTGTCGGATATTGGATATTTACTTTTAACGGCTGAGCGGTGTTGGAATATCAAAATACAGAAACGCGATTTCTGCGCGTCGGCACGGACTGTGTAGAGATTTGCACGTCAAAACGGACTGTGAAATATACACCGGTATAGCATTGAACAGTAAGACTATTTCTCATTTATTTGTTGCATCAACTTTACTTAATTTGTATATGATTTTAGTATTGTAAATAAATATTTGATTGTTAATCCTGGACTTCACAATAGTTCTGTTACGTTTTTTCTATTATCGTTTATGACGTAACAAATCATTCGTACCGACCTGTTGAAACCAGGACAGTTGTTTCGAAATATAAGATTAGCCCCTTTTGCTTCTACATGTACCAGTCGATAGCTGTGATGTCAGACTCCTAGTTGTAATGTCGGTCTGCGTGATGCTAATGCTTATTCGTCGAGTATATATTACTGAATATTAGGGTTAAATCAGTAGCTAGCGTCCATAAATAATTTCCGCGGCAATGAAGGAAAACACCTTATTTCAAAGAACAATACTAGCACCAAACTCAAGTATAGATATACATTTGATATAAGCATCATTTTCTGCAAGAGACTTGACTTTTTCCGCTTTCAGTTGAAGGATTATTGTGGTTAGCCCTTTCCATTAATGATCATGATGAAGCCTGGAAGAAACAAAAACTATACTGCTTTATGACAACTTTATCCCTGATAATTATACGTCCATTAAAATAAGCTTTATAAGTGGTTCGCAAGAGCTGTAATGTGAATTTATCGCAGTCGATAATTTATTGTGCGTTTTTTAACTGAAAATTATGGGACTTTGAAACAGATATAGTTGTCTTCAAGCGAATGTGAGTTATCATCGCGTCAACTATCGTGTACTGAGTACAATTTTTCTAGTAGGAGCTTTAGTATGTAAAGAAATATTGGATTCCATTACACGGCATATGGGAATGGTGTTGGTGGCCTTCTGGTCAGATGCGTGTAATTATAAAAGGTATCTTATGACTGTGTCCTCACACTCCGAACCAACACTATAAATAGTGGCCACACGTTCCAACTATTCAACTTACATATTGGCAGAACGATGATTTCCAGTAATTACTTCAGCCTACTTGGATTATCTGCTTTTAGCAGGAGAGAGTGGTCAACCTTTATCCTTGATCAGAATGGTGTGTTATTGACCCTGTCTCGTCTGTTAAATGAGGTCAATAGATTTATTGATTGACACGAACAAAGGACGCAAAGGATGACTAGACTAAATCTCCTTAAAATTGTTAACGATAAACGCTGTAGAGCCGAGGAAGACAAATTCGTTGATTTTTACGAGTTTGGCTTCATTGTAGCCTATTTCCAAGAAAAAACCCGTTGGGACATTCACTATGTTCGCTGTTATAACATGTTATTAGCTGCAATACCAAAGCTCAGGAAAAGGCTTCAATCGACTAAATACTTCCAGTTCGGTTTAAGGAACGCGGCTTACCGAGGTTTAAGCCCTCACGAGGAGCGGCTTGGAGTGCCAAAATTAAATATAAGGTTGGAAAGAAAAATTTCGGTTAGCTTAAATTATTATCTGAGTATTTGTGCGGCCGTCGGACTCACAGGTTTTGAATAGCAATATTTTGTGCAAAATCGTCTATTTCGAGGTGGAAACAGCACGCTTTGCTCTCCTTAAACAAGTGAAGCCAGTCTTTACCCGCAAATACTGGTCACGTCTGCAACTAGAACACACTTATAGCGATACTGGAATATATTCTGGGTTAACTGTTAGTCGCTTATCACTATTGGCTGTTCATCAACAAACTTTTATCATTTTGAAATTACTTGTTGTACATTCAAATTAAATGGCAAAAAATATCTCAATCGAAATATATGTTTTACTTATCTGAAGTATGTTCATTCAGTGAATTGAAACTTATCTGACATTTTTGTTCTTCTGATCGACAAACGTGATATCGGAAATTAAATTCACAGGTTTGTAACTTCATATTGTTACAATATACTTTTGAATGAAAAATATGCCTGATTTGTTTGATAAATTTCACATGAGAAGTAAAGTATGACAAGGAGACCCACTTCCCCTTATATATTTATTCTTTGCTCGGAAATTCTAGGAATTCTAATTAGGAGTAATGGCAAAATCAAAGGTGTTAAAATATTCGGAAAAGAGTTCAAAATATCCCAGTATGCTGACGATACCTCACTTTTCCTAGACGGCTCAGAGTCGTCCCTGTGACAGACTTTGCGTGTACGTTCTGCCTTCCACTTGGTATCAGGTCTTAAAATAAATTATGATAAAACCTCGGCAGTTTGGCTTGGTCAGTCGGGTGCTCCTGAATGTATAAAATCGATTAAGGAGGTGAACTGGGTGGAAGAGTTCACGGCCCTTGGAATCCGTTTCAGTAAAAAGGTTGATGATATTATAGAACTGAATTATCGATCAAAATTACTAGAAATGTAAAAAACTTTTAAATTTGTGAAACATGAGAGATCTTACTCAAATAGGTAAAATACATATTATTAAGGCACTAATTTTACCGAAAATTGTACATTTACTAACATCGTTGCCCTCTCCAGACCAAAACTACATGAACGAGTTAGAAGGTTTATTTTTTAACTTCATTTGGAGGAAGAAAAACGATAGCGTGAAGAGGGCAACATTGTATAATAGTTACGAAAACGGTGGTCTACAAATGATTGACATATTTAGCTTCGCAGAGTCACTTAAAACGCTTCTAGCTGGCAAATTTTTCCTGACCAATACTATAATTTGAAACAGACTATGGATAAAGGTCCCCAGATGATAAAAATTATCATGAAAAATACAAAAAATCCGTTTTGGACAGAAGTACTGGTGTCATGGAAAAAGATGGTGGAAATTTCTTATACTGGAGAGACCTTAATTGCAGGAATTTTGGCGCAACCTCTATGGTACAATGAAGAAATACAAATCCCATTCATAACAGATTGGTACATGAAAGGAATACGTCGTATTCGGGACATAGTCAAAACAGATGGCACTATATATTCTATCGAAGAGCTGAGAACTTTGTATAAAATAAAAGGAACTTATTTGAATTCGAACGGTTTGATCTCGGCAATCCCAAAAATATGGAAAATCAGTATCTATAATAACACTCAAAGTTTATATGTCGGACCAGTCTTACCTAAACCTCTTTCCATGCTTGCACCCTGTAGGAAAGGAAGTAAACATATATACCAGTTTCTTTTGAACTCGAAAACAAAGAACATAGTTAATATATGGGAGGAGAAATGGAACCACCATTTTGGTGAAACCATCGATCCAGACCAGTGGAAATGGATATACCTTATGTAATTTAAGACCACAATTGAAACAAAACTCCGAAATTTTCAGTTTAAACTTTTGCACAGAATTATACGAACAAAACAATTCCTTACAGTTTTTAAAATAAATCTGACAGATAATGAAAATTGTAACTTTTGTAAAAATAAGAGTGAAACAATATTTCACCTCTTCATTGAATGTATTCTAGTTGAACGCTTTTTGCACGAAGTGGAGCAGTGGTTGAGAACGTTTGGTTACGAATTTCATTTCTCTCCCCACAGTATTATATCTGGGATGGTGGCAGCCCCTTCTGTTATTAAAGCCATGTCCTCTTCACTAATCCTGCGGAATTTTACATCCGAGAAATAAACCTCCATAGAACTGGGCGTTATATATATTTTTTATTACTTTTTTTGTGTTCACTTTGTTCAACACCATAGGTATCCTGACGACATTTTCCGGCTTGCCGACCAAAAATTAAATTTGGGTCCCAACTGGGCGCCAGATGCACTTTTCCAACTTATTTTTGTTTCATCAGACAACCCCAATAAAATCTGACAAACTTGCAAAACAAATCTGTGGCCCTAAGGGCCGGGCAAACAATATATATGATGGATGTGCTGTTCGCAGACTGATCTATTGGACCAATGGGTACAGATTGAAAGTTATCTCTCTCACAGTCACCATCATAATTGTGGACATCACCGATGATTTATTGAACAAAGATAATGGAAACAAACTACTCCACTAATAAGTACAGTTTGCTTAGTAACTTAATACAATTTCGTGAAATCATATGTTCACAGTATAATCATGTGGATATATATCCCAACTAAGATGCACAGGGAATACAGTTCTGTACATAACCAAATAACATTTCAAATACATGTACCGATATGGTTGTCATTTTCCCCTGTGATAATGGAAATTACAAGCGTCTAGTCCGTCATCCATAATTCAGCCGTCGTCCATTAGAGAATATCCGCGTCCATAATCCAAAGACCTATTCCATATTCCATATAACAGTATTAGCACCAAATTCAAAAAGACAATCATAGTATACATAAACATAGGCTTGTTTCCTGCAAGAGAGAAGCGGTCAACAGTTTTCAATGATGCCGGCAAGACATCATGATGTTCCAAAAATATCAAATCCGTATCGCTGATCAGTATTCTTAATCCATAATATTCGTTGCAAAGTCGTCATCTAAAGAATGATGTATCTCAGTCACGCTTCGATTGTGACTGTTCATATGAGTACCATGAGGATCTTGAAGTACATGGGTTCATACGGCCCCTAGCCCTGGGTTAAGCGGAATTAGACACAAGTTACGAAACGTAGCGCCATAGATCTTGCACGCTACGTTCGTATTTTGCTATCAGCATGCGATATGTATCGCCAAATTTGAGAAACTTTGAGTAGAGGCGCTTGGTGGAATAGCCCTGTTTTGTAAGTTTCTGTATCAATGTTTTGTGACGTTGATTAAAATCGTCACATTTAACACAGGATCTAGCAAATGCTACTAAGCGAGATATGTATACGCCATATGCAGGTCCCACTGGAATATTACTGTCCAGAAAGGGATAGTTTACGATGTCGAAATTGTAATCATCTCTTTTGTCATAAAGTCGACGAGAGAGAATTCCCGCTTCATTTTTAGAGATATAGATCTAAATATGATGTGCCTGTAGGGCTGTCTGTAGTTTCCTTCAAATCCAGTGAAGGTGGATATATATCCTTCACTGCGTCAATTATATAGCGATTATCCACAGCGAGAAGATCGTCTATATAGCGTTTGGTGAATGAGAAGGAACGGGCTCCACTCAAAGTTTCTCAAATTTGGCGATACATATCGCATGCTGATAGCAAAATACGAACGTAGCGTGCAAGATCTATGGCGCTACGTTTCGTAACATGTGTCTAATTCCGCTTAACCCGGGGCCAGGGGCCGTATGAGCCCATGTACTTCAAGATCCTCATGGTACTCATATGAACAGTCACAATCAAAGCGTGACTGAGGTACATCATTTTTAGATGACGACTCTATAACGAATATTATGGATTAAGAATACTGATCAGCGATACGGATTTGATATTTTGGAACATCATGATGTCTTGCTGGCATTATTGAAAATTGTTGACCGCTTCTCTCTTGTAGGAAACAAGCCTATGTTTATGTATACTTTTGTCTTTTTGAATTTGGTGTTAATACTGTTATATGGAAATGGAATAGGTCTTTGGATTATGGACGCGGATATTCTCTAATGGACGACGGCTGGATTATGAATGACGGACTAGACGCTTGTAATTTGAATGAATCGGTTTTTGAAAGCGCCTGCATGTAGCTGAATGACCCAACAGCAGAAGCCGTAAATGTAAAAGCAGTTCACAGCTACATGTACATGGTAAAACCTTGATACAGACACCTGGGGTAATGTTGAAAAAAACAAAACAAGTTTCGTTCTTATACATTTGGGTGCCTCTAAGAGACTCACCATTCCAATCAACATGGCTATTCGATTTCTTTGTTTATCATTTCGCACCACCGTACGAAGCACCGCATAAACCTTATGCCAGCTCACGCAATTCCCCCGTAACTTGTGTGATTTGCAGCCAATACACAATAAAATAGTCGATTCCTGATTCAGACCTATTAAACGGAATCCGTGTTAAGGCACCTTTCAGCGTTAAAGAGCTTTTCGCTTCCGATAATGGTTGTCATTAGTGTCTCGTCTTATCAGCACCTTGAGAAACGAAGAGACAAACAATTGTCTTTTTGAAAACACTCTCATTGAATGGCAAGTCTTAGGCTGCTTCCACTTAATGGCAGACGTGCACTGAATACGCGATACATTTTAACTCTTGCCAAATCACCGAAGTGCAGTAACGCCCATACATGATCATGGAACACTTCATCTTCAGGTTTAAATAAAATATTGTGGTCAACAATCTGTGTAACTAATTTC
Organism: Hanleya hanleyi; assembly: GCA_036873755.1. Classification (NCBI taxonomy): domain Eukaryota; kingdom Metazoa; phylum Mollusca; class Polyplacophora; order Lepidopleurida; family Hanleyidae; genus Hanleya; species Hanleya hanleyi. Next base: position 39,803 of record JAVTVY010024847.1, on the reverse strand, counting down.
TAGTAACATATGACTAGTGATGTAGCTTGAGATAATGAATCTGCGATGGGGGGAGGGTGGGGGATTAAATTGGGTTGAATTTTTACGGCTACTCCATTGTGGTATTGTCACTGTCGATATAGACAATTCCAACTTCAGACAGAATTATTTGGGAAAGCATGTGGTTTGTATGTCATCGATGAAGAAAAATGACAAAAACATCATTTAACTGTTACTCCACGTAGACGCCATATTGAATTGCCCATGATCATCTACTCCTGCAAATAGGCTCAAAATGACCCCAATATGATAAACTATAAAGTCACTGAGTGTCAGTTCCCATTTTTTGATGTTCTGGAGATTGCGCAGAAAGTTTGGTAGGGGGCCAAAATGTCCCCCAACCAAACTTTCCTTAACCCTACCCCAGGCCTGATAGAGTTAAGGAAAGGTCAAATGTTTTTAACCGAGTAGGTCGGAGTCTATTTGCATGATTTTTAGCCTATTTTGTTCATTTTGAGCCTATTTGCATAACACTGAGCAGAGGATCATGAGTAAATTTAAAATGGCGTTCATGTGGGGTAATAATAATAATACTCTTTAATTTCCTTCGAAGGCTCCTTTGGCCCATAGCTACTGATACACGAGGGCGAGCATGTGTATAAACAAATTGTGGTGCAAGAACAAAAGTAAAATGATAAATTAAAAAAGCAAAACTAAATACATGTAACGGTAGAGTGAAAAATACTAAAAAGTTTGCAATTGACTACTAAAGGTATTCAAGTGAAGTGCATAATTAAGATCACTCTAAAAATCAATAAAATGCACATCATTCAATAAGAATTTGTTGTTATCGCTGTAACTAAAAGATAAAAACACGCTATATTATCTCAGATAAAACACTTTTCGTATATATTTTATTTATTTATTCAATATATTTATTCAGGGCATCCAAAGTCAGCGAAAATGGATGATGATATATATGAAAACAGTGCAATGATGAGTACAATCGCCGCAAAATGATAGTGCCATGACTGGTATTTTAGTTGAGGCCTAGACGTTGCAAAAAAAATCGCAGAGTTTGGAAATATGCCCTGTTTCAGAAACGGTACTGCATGTAATCGTCATTATTCTACTGTCAGTCAGTTTAATGAGTCAATAATTTGTTTAGGATCATGGAATCGAACAATGTCTACTTCGACATTCGTACGGTCAGGTTTGAGGAAACATCTTCCCCGTGTTGATGTCTAAACGGCGCCGTACTTATAGCGTACGAAAGTTACCGCTGCAGAGAACATACGAATATACTTCCTTACTGGTATACATGCAGCTAAATTTCCGATCAGTGAACACATTGGGCAACGTTGGTGTGAACAATGTGGATCTGCATAATGTGCTATTAATAGCTTTTGTGGTTGATTGTTGGTTTCATATAATCTGCTCTTTTGACTCTATGGGAAATGTTTATGCTAGACATGCAGACATACAGAAGAAAAGCAAACGTTGTAAATTCGGTCGATATCCACAATTTGCTGGTGAAAATTTCTCAGAATTAATTCGTTCACGAGAAGAAAGTGTTCACATTGTTGTTTTGTCTCTTTTTTATCTGGGGTTCAAAGTTGTTGGCTCACGATAATTAATCTGTCTGATCAGAAGTGGTTTCGAGACAATGGATGCGGCGACCTCCGTCCACCAAAGGTGACGATGGTCTCATAAACTCGGTCGTTTCCATTGACCGCCTGTCGCAAGAAACCGAGAACGACATCTAGCGGTCAATATGTAATTTGCAGGTTTCCGTTGTTGGGCTGTTTCGCTTGGCGGCTTTTTCGTTTCGCCTGAGAGACCTTTGACTTCAGCATGTTGCTCCTGATGGCCATTGGATGCAAACCATTCTCTGCGATTTCTGTCAATCGATACAACTTGGTGGACTTTGGACCTGATTAGCACCATTCATACCGTCTGTTTCATTCTTTCTTTGCTAAAGCTATCAGTTCTGCATGTATCAAAACGAAAAGTGATTAAATACTATAATTAATTCAATCTAGAGTATTCCTGTCAGAAAGCTGGGAAAGAAAAATGCTACATTGAACGCGTTCGGAAGAGGCAATCATTAAATAGAAAAATGTGCGATGAGAACTTATATCAGTCAAATATAATCATAAACCAAACTGACCCTTGAGGCCGACAAAACTTGGCAAATACAAATATACAACGATCTACGAATATCTGAATTCAGTTAACGGAATCCATTGTTAATACACATACTACACGGGCAGTGTTATTATCACATGCCATACAGGTTTCAATATCTACTCGTTTCACTCTACCACTGACAAGGACAGGATACACGTAACAGTTTCCAGTATGTATATTATTTGATACAGAAGAAATTGCGTTCTTCTGTCCAAATTATTCATGCATTTCCTTCCGTTTGCGTTCATTTGAAATTTTAAAGGAATAGTAAACTCTGCGTAAACTCGTGCTCGGCATGACAGAATTATGCCATCAGATTCCAAAAACACGGGTGGAAAAATTAGCAAAATTCTACAGCTGAGTAAACACCGATTTATCATTCACACTTTAACACTTCATGATCTGCGACATGTTGGAATGACTATGACGTTTGATAGGTCATACTGTTTTTATGTAGATGGCGCTGCGACAAAAATCCCCTTGTCAACCGGGCTCTCTCTCCATAAGGTAAAGCATTAAACAACAACAACGGCAGCATTAGCAGCGTTTCTTTTGCTGCTATCGGGTGATGTGGCCTGATATTCCTGCCTTAGAAAGATAGCTCGTGAAATCATATGCAAAATGCCACATGTCAACCTGTATATCAATTCGACATTCATATATCACGATCTTCATAATCGTCTCGGAGCGTAAAGAAAGATCCACAGATCTGTCAAAAGCCATCGACACAATAGTTTACAATTGGTCTCCATGTTATTAGCGACACTGACTGGAGCACAACTACGTCACAGGAATAATGTCAGGTGATATTTCAAGGATTTTCATTGGCTAACGGCTCTCAGGCTTGTTATAATGGCGACCTCCACGGATTCTTGATCTGGGCAATAGCATTGATGTTCTCATTCATTCGGAATTACTAGAAAAGCAGATTTGTTTTGTTTTTCGAATACTATTAAATGATATAGTTCTTTCGATATTAGAATGCATCGCCTTAGGATTTTCTATTCCTAAAACCGGAACGATGAGGAGGAAAGAAGCGAAACGGACAGAAGTGAATACTGTACGGAAGCGAACGTGAACGAAGACCGAAACTCGAAGATCGCTGACCGTTGAACAAAAACCATTGAACGAAGACCGTTGATCGGGGGACGCTGACCGATGTACCTTTCGATTTTTCTTCGGTTTGTGCATGTACGATAGTTATATTTCTTGACGAGAGTAGTATCTTACCCAAAGGGTTAAAGCTGATTTCCAGACTGTTTAGAGCTAGATCTTTAACCTGCCTCTGTGTGTTGCCTCTTGTCAAATTCTGTTCTATGTGATGGGCGACCCGTGATGAACCGGTAGGCTTCTGTAGATTCTGAGACTAGACATCTTGTAACGTTATATAAAGTCGACATTAGCGCACAAATATCCCGTCACATGGTAATTGTCCCAAACTACATCAGTTCAGTTTTATATATGCGCCAAAGAAAAACAAGCTAATATTTTGGAAGGATTTGTGTATTATTATGCGCTATGATGACCAGATTATTAAGGAAATAAATAAGCATAAAACACAAATAAGCATAAAATGAATAAGAACTACTAGGAATGGCGACAATGGGCTCACTCGTCACATGCGCGTGCACCGACAGACGCCCACAATTACAAGTGTGGCTAGGGTAGTGTGCAGCCCGAACTAGCGTGCCAAACAAATTATTCATCAGTCGAAGGCTTAAATTTAGGGTCATATCACGAATATGTTGCATCAAATTTGATGAGAAGACATGAAAAACAATTTAAATTTAACGACAGTGATTCTTGTCAAGGAGTTTTCATTCAGAATCGAATAAAATCGAAAATGACAACTCCGTACAAGTTTCAATATCGTCGAAGTTTCCCACAACAACCATACACGACCGGTGAATCTAGCAAATCTGACTAGGACCGTATAACTTGTTGTAACCATTGAAGTTTACTAAATTAAAATTGTGTTACTTGAGTATATATGAACGAATTAAGGGCGAATCCCGATTTTTTTTTAATGAGAATTTTCGGTGCGAGCCATGATTCGAGCACACATTCCGTGTTCAACCAGGGAGGCCAACGAAAACCAACGTCTCAGCCCTGCTTGGCTGAAAAACACCTGCTCGACACACGATCGTCCGTGCTTTTCTGTTTGGTGGGCGCGTGTCCGGTAGGCATGAAAATAGTTTATTTGAGGGGCAAAGCTCATAAAATTCACGAGATCTGCTGGATACCATCGATACTAAAGTTCATGATACCCGACTGAAACAAATTTGCCCGCAGTTTTAGCAAGTGCGAGGTAGTCCGCGAGTAACGTCATAGTGAAGATATTTCAATGTTCCAGTGTACCTTCAGTCGAAAAACTCTGAATTATTTTAATGTTTTCAAACATCCAAAATAAACTATTACCGCAAAAGTATATAACACAAAGAGAATCAACTGGTTATTGACGAGTACCATAAATATTTCATAGAGTAGGTTGCGAAAATTGATATTTCCACGAAATATTTATGGTATTCGTCAACAAACATTTGATAACCTATATATATTTACTCAAAAATAGTATTAGCGTATTGCAGATTAACACGGTCTATGTTTCTTTCCTCTCAGATGTAGACGAAAACTATACTTTACCGACGTATATTCTGATTGCCTAGAACTGGTTATTTATGGAAAATCTATCTTTCGATCAGAGACAACCGACCCATTTGATAGACAGTTGTATACCGGTACGTCTTTATAATCACGCGGCTTCAATGGGACTGACGCCCACTGAATGTTCTAATTTCAAATTAAACGATAAAGTAAGACCGAAGACCGTTGGCTTTCCAACCAAGGCCCTTCAGAGAAGAACGTCGACCGTCGACCAATGATCGTAAACGGAACAGGAACGATACAAGCGTCTAGCCCGTCATTCAGTATTCAGCCGTCGTCCGTTGCAAAATTTCCACGTTACGTCCATAATCCAAAGACCTAATTCATATAACAGCATTAGCACCAATTTAAAAAAAAGCGTATTGTACACAACAATTGGCTTGATTCCTGCCATCGTCGCTATATAGCTGAAATGTTGCTGAACGCAACGTTAAACCTTAGTCCCCCTTCTCTCTCTAGTTTCCTGTCAGACAGAAGTGGTCAAATGTTTGCAAAGATGCCGACAGGACATAATAATTTTCCAAAAATATCAAATCGGTATCGCTGATCAGTATTCTTAATCCATATGATTTTCGTTAAGGTCTTTATCTAGAGCAGGATGTATCTCAGTCACGCTTTGATAGAGTCTGTTCATATGAACACCACGAGGATGTTGAAATACATGGGTTCATACGGCCCATAGCCGGGTTAAGCGGAATTAGACACAGAATTAGACACTAGTTACAAAAAATAAAGCCATAGATCTTGCACGCTACATTCGTGTTTTGCTATCAGCATGCGATAAGTATCGCCAAATTTGAGACACTTTTAGTGGAGGCGCTTGATGGTATAGCCCTGTTTTTATTGTGACGTTGATTAAAATCGTCACACTTAACATAGGATTCAACAAATGCTACTAGGCGAGATATGTATACGTCATATGCAGGTCCCAGTGGAATATAACTCTCCAGAAAGGGATATAGTTAGCTATGTCGAAATTGTAATCATTTCTTTTGTTGTAAAGTCACAAAATGCTCGACGGATGAACGGAACGGAGAACGGCGACCGTTGAACGCTAATTAAACGGAACGCCAAACCGCTAAAACATTGGACGGAAGAACTCAATTGGGTATGTAGTAGTTCCACTAAGATCTGCTTGTTTATGTAATTCACACGTTAGTTAGGTATTAAGTTTGAAGGGATACACACGTCTGATTTAATACACATTCAGAGTCAAGCTGTCGTCCAACGAGGGACCGCATTCACACTCCATTACAAACACCGAAGTCCAAGGAAAATATGTGAACACAAGCTAGTTGTTTGCAAGAGAAAATGAGCAACAGATTAAAAAGATTTCGGGAGGCATCGTTGTTTTTGTATTGATATTTCCTTACCGCCAATCTCTGACACGATGACGGATAAAAACATTATTACGTGATCCTCTACCTATACGGTAGCCACTATCGGTCAGGCGTTGAAGAGCATGTGTGGTGCTGAAGGGAAGAGAGGGAGTTTGAACCACATGATCTGCATATCAAGGTGGATTACATAATGGGAAATCCACCTTAATCCGAACGAATTAGCTTGAAAGCAGAAACGAATTATTCTCTTCAATTCCATCGACAATACAACATAGCGTTGCTTTTGTTGTGTAATATCCCTTTCAATAATACCTGAACTCTCATCGTTTTCTAGTGTCTTGAAAATTCAAGTCGGCACTAAAATTTAAAACGACCGAAGTGGCATAAGGCACATAAGGTTTTATTCTGTGACTAGTTTACCACTCGCTTTAGAAATTGATATTTTTACGACGTTACTAAAACGGTCCATCTGTCTTGTTAAATGTACCCATATTAAGTGAATATGTTTTTGTATTGCTGCATATTGAATGAAAGAGAAATGGATTTCCACGCATAGAAATCAAGCCGATAAATGCTAATTGAGACATGGCGTAGCACTTCGTTTGTGTCAGTGCCCATTTATCAAGACAGTTTAAGTGTTTCGGAACAAATTGAAATCTGCCACATTATCGGCATTCATGCCATAAATATTGTGGAGTAATGTGAATACCTAAGGATTTTATTGAGTAATAAATGAAGAAATTTTGCAAGAAAAGCTGGCGAGCTTCAGCTTTTAAACGCTTGTCAATCATAGTGTTCATGGGTTAGATTGACGATAGAATAATTTTAGTGAGAAGAATTACCGATGAAGCTGAAGTACATCAGAGACAATTCGACCAACTTCTGTGTGCAGCTGAGTACGTTCAGAACTTTATCCGTATTAGCCGTTACAGGCTTCCGCTATTCAGAGAGAAGCAAAGTCGGCAATACACAGGAGAACTAATTTGTTCAGTACCGAATTCACCTCGTATTATTTCGATGACTTTCAAAGACTAACGATTCCATTGACTTACCCGGCACAAGTGTACAAAAAGGTACAATTTCGCGTCGTGTTTGGTCATTAGGCGCGCTGAGAAATTGACAATGACAATTGCGTGGCTAGAAAGGAACCATTTCCTTATCGAGGTCTAACTCGTGCAGGCATGTAAGGACCGACCCATCATCTGTCAACAGTCTACTTCAATGTACCATCATGCGATGTTAAATGCCATACGGGCCTTGTCTGAGCTCGATTCACAGAGGGACAGTTTTATCGATTAGTCAGGTCTCCACGGGTCCCGACCACACAGTTAACATAGCTATCGGTTGCAAGTGACCTCCTCAAAAGATTTGGCAGTCTTTTGGATATCCGTGGATTTTTACTGTTGTTATCGCTTTCTAATTGGTGGTGTGGAATATTCTAGCAATATTTCGCTCTGAAGTCCTTATCGGATGACTGTAATACGCGATACTGAGGTAAGCTAACTTTCTATGCATTTCTCATTATGAATTATTTACCATTCCCTGTGCTGTTGTTGAAGCATACACACTATACAGCATGGAATTTTTGCATACCGAAGGTAATGACGGAATAGCTTGATTAAGTATGCATGAATAATGCAATTGTTTTGGTTAAAGGATAACCGGATAATATAATTTGAACAACACTATGAAAATTCAACACCTAACGTAAAACAGCTTGTAAGTGTCGACTCTCATTGAACAACAGAAGAACTTGTTGTTTTCTCGTAACTGATATATTTTGAGCAGAATTAATTAATATTTTGCGTGTGAAGCGTATATCCGAGAATCGTCGTGATCCTTGTCAGGTATTTCAGTGCAATCTATTCAGAATATCAACCTATGTGGTAATAGGATGCTTTCTCCAATTAAAGCTTTTGTTTACACCATCAGTGCATGATATCGCTGATGTTGGCTTATAATGTGGGATTTCATACTACTGTCTGCCCAAGAAAATATATCCCAGACGTTTTCGGTGATATTTCGGAATCAATTTTTCTTACAACTTTTAAATTTCAGACAGAAAATATTTTTCCCCATATTTCCTGAATATCTGTTGAGAATTGACCAAAATCACCAATACCTATCATAGTCGGGGCTGTTAGGGCATAAAAGGGACTGTTTGGTTCAGATTCTTCCAAAAGCACCAAATTTGGCCCATATGTCGCCCATACCATACCTTTTCGATTTTTGACGGGCGCCAAGGTAGTCGCCCCCTGGGGCCGCCATATTGGCGAAATTCATTATGGCCGCCACCCGGGTTAGAGGTCAGTCAATAAAATGGCTAGAATCCTGAATAATACAACTTTTTAGTGGTTATCGGAGTCGGGAAATCTGATTCTGATCTTATTTCAACGATTTGAGGTCAAGGTCACCCTGAAGGTCATTTTTGGGTCAAATTCGTCATTTTTAGTGGTTTTTAGTCGAGATATACAAACTAAATTATTTTATCGATTTTCGGGGTTGAGTAACCCGAATCTGGCCATATTTTGACAATTTGAGGCAATATTGCATGTGAGGTTCATGACAGATGTCCCCCGAAACAGAGGTCAACCGGAGGTCAATTACATGTATAGGAAACATCAAAAGGGCTAGAATCACAAATAATACCATAGGGCTTTGCGGCATCGGAGAATTAGATTCTGACCTTATTTTGACGATTTGAGGTCATGGTCACCTCATTTGAGAATTAAAGGTCAAAGATCAACAGTTGCTACTAAAAACAATCGAAAGAAGATTATTCAGGAACAAATGTTACTAAAATACTTCGGAGATGACATCTGCTGACAAAATGCTATAACCATGCCGCTACGTGCATTTAAATGTTCAAAATACAAAACAAAGACCGCTTAAGCAACAGTATACCAATGATTACTTTTACTACCTATGCATTCTGGCTTGCGCTCTATGATGCCAGCAATAAATAATACTTGTCATCATCGCCCAAGTTATTAACGCACCCGCCTTCGCATTTGCAGAGGGTCATGTATCGGACATCGGCACAGTTGCATTTGCACCTTCCCGTGCATGCCTTGAGTCAGCCTCAGTGCATGAGAATGGCATATGCCATAGAAGTGTCGCTGAGAGTGGTCCATAGCGGTTGCCATGTACTGGTGCAATCTTTGTGCCAGCTCCACTCACTGAAGTCAGGGATTCCCTGCTGGAGTGAAGCGATCTGGTTGCAGTGGTGAAGAGGTGATGCTTGGTCTCATTGACACCGGCTGCATCACATCCCTTGCTGTACATGAGTACGACGAAGCACCCCGTTAAACTATGAAAGAGAGGTAGTGCCACGGACTTTGACGGACCAAGATCGGAGCAGATGGTTTGGACTGGAATGCCACAATACTTTTTCCTGAACCCCTAAAATCGCGAAGTATGAATGGATCAGCGGCTTCTTAAAAGATGTTAACAAAAAGGAGCCGTTCTCATTCATCAGCACACAGATGTCCAAGACTGACATGAGCGGAAAGCTCCTTCTGTGTACCCGTTTTGAGTCCGTGTTCTTCAACAGGCGGTATGACCTCACAATACTTCAACCGTGCAACCATTCCGAGGCGGACACTAGGGTCCTCCTGCATCTAGCACATACCACGGAGAAGGGTCATACAACAGCCTATGTTCGCACGATGGACAGCGATGTCCGGTCTTTGAAGACCCTCGGTCTATCGGAACTCTTGGTGGACTTCGGTACTGGAAAGAAATATTGTGACATTCAGTCCATACCGTTTGTTCCGATCTCGGTCCGTCAAATCCTTGGCACTACCCCTCTTCCACAGCCTTACTGGGTGCGACCCGACTTCACAGTTCCTTGATAGCGCAAGCCAGAAGGTATAGATACCAATAATCATTGGTATATTGTTGCTAAGGCGATCTTTGTATTGTATTTCGAACATTTAAATACACATAGCGGCGTAGCGGCATAGTTATAGCATTTTGTCAGCAGATGTCATCTCCGGAGTATTGTAATATAATTTGTTCCTGAATACTTTTCGTTCGATTGTTCTTAGTGGTAACTGTTGATCTTTGACCTTTGACCCCAAAATGGGTTGACCTCAAATCTTCAAAATAGGATCAGAATCGGAGAATGCCACAAACCTCTATGGTATTATTTGTGGTTCTTTTGGTGTTATACCTACAATTGACATCTGGTTCGGATGACCTCTATCGCGACTCTCAAATGAAATATTGCCCCGAATCGCCAAAATAAGGCCAGATTCGGGTTACTCAAACCTGGAAACCAATAGAATGAGGCAGTTTATATATCTTGCCCCAAAACCACTGATAATGGCGAATTTGTCCCCAAAATGCCCTTAAGGGTGACCTTAAAGGTTACCTTGACCTAAAATCGTTGAAATAAGATCACAATCAGATTCTCCGACCCCAAAAACCACTAAAAAGTACTATTATTCACATTTCTAGCCCTTTTAGTTATTCAACTATAACCAGGATGGCGACCATATTGAATTTCGCCGAATATGGCGGCCCGAGGCGTCAAAAATCGAAATAGTATGGTATGGGCGACATATGGGCCAAATTTGGTGCTTTTGGAAGAATGTGAACCAAAATATCCCTAACAGCCCCCACTATCATGTTATTTTGGGTCCACGATGACGTTACTCTGTCTCTGTTATAACATGCAGGCTTGACGTCAAGAAATAACCCACAAATCTCACATCTAATTTTTGTTTTCGAGATTTATTGGGAACTACTGGAAGGATTTTCTTAATACTTTGGACTAGAAAACGTATTTTGTAATGTATATACTGTGTGAAGTTTCAATGTTGTACGATAAAGTGTCTCCGATATATCTCTGACAACGTATAGTATCTGGGACAGACAGTAGGTAAAAAGAAACCAATTCACCGATTCAGTGTGTCGGGCAATATTCGTACCCCGAATGTATCGGAAGATGGGACAGGCTAACCCTACGATTGGTTGATATTCAGATAAAGTGCTGGTGGTTGAATATCAGTTAGTGAGTCCAGAATATTGTCTGTAAATATCACGCAAATCCTCCACGTAATTAACGCATGCTGACAATATTTACGGTCAGGTTGAATTCCGGTATTGTCTTTAACGCGGAACTAGTAAATTCGGGCACCCCCGGTCGGCCTTGTTTCATTGAAATTGGTACTGGATAACACCATGTTTTCATATCGTCTAAGTGATCACTGACATATTGTGACGAAACATAATGTCCGGGAACTATTTTTCTGATGTCAGTAAGTCATATGGAGAATAATTACTTCCTTCTAACCAGCATTGACGACAACCAGAGCGTACATACATAAGTAGGCCTACGTCGGTGTACCTAGTGTCTGTCCATATACTGCAATCGTTAAGTCTTTCTACACATAACATATTTGATTCAACAAGTTCAAGTGAATATAGATTCTTTTCCAACTCGTAATGGCATATTCAGTGATATAGATATGTTGCATACTCAAACTTGCTTAGTTAAACTAAAATATGCTTCATTGACATAATGGATAACAGAGTTTTTGTTCCTGATCACTTGTTTTTGTTTTTGAAGATATGCCATCGCAAAACGAGTTCGAACCTATTGCCAGGACGTCAACAATGTCAGGGAAGTAATCTATCTGTACACGCGTCTGCCAGGTACATCAAATTCCAACATCTCTACATAGTTCACTGTTCCTCTAGGACGCAATTATTAAGAATAATACTTAACAATCAAGAACGTCTACGTTGCTGTTCGGATGACCAACCTCGATATTTGCTTCAGAATGGCATGATATATGTGTATAAGAATGCGGCACCCGCCACATACCCTAGTTCGACAATGAATCCTCCTAACCCTGGTGATATATATAGAATATGTCTTCACTGGACGACGGCTGAATATTGAATGACGGATTAGACGCTTGTATATAGAAGTATGAGAATTATATAACATTTGCCCTATGATGATGTAGATGCTGTATGTACCTGATATAGACGGTGTCTTCTGTGTCAATAACACAGGCCAAAAACATCAGTGCAAGACGGAAGGAATAATTTAGTGATAAAATGCTTGTTGTTTTGTGAAGTACGGATTCTATGTGAAATGTCCAATAATCTCTAGCCAGTGTGACTCTCGGCAATACGGTATTCTAATTTAACACAGGCGAAACAATATCTTTTCCTGTCGTTAATAATATTATTTCGTTTAAAATTTATTTATTGGTCATTTGATGTGAAAGATATTTATCTGACATTCACGGCGATAATACCCATGGATATCATTAAAATATTGGAAACCTATACCTGCAAAATGAAGCATTTAACGTTACTGTTTAACGACACGTTCCCAGTATGTATGTACTGTTTAACGACACGTTCCCAGTATGGTGCTAGGGGCCGTGTGGTCATATCATCCAAGTTGCCACATGAACAGGTACAATAAAAGCGTACCTGAGATACAACACATATCACGAATCGTTAGATTCTTGGTATGTGTTTTAGAATAGGTTAACCAGAAGACTATTCTGTGAAGTCATGTGACGCAGTCAGTATGTCGGCACCTCTTCCCACTTCCCTTATATGTGTTGTAATGTTGATGATGCAGCAATAGTGTTGACAGGATTCCACAAGTACTGCGATGACGCATACGACTTGTGTGCAATATTATCACTACCTCATAACAGTAGCGATTCATCCAAGGAGGAGGTGTTCACGTATCTGCAATACTCCCTGGTATCTCAATTATAAGCAGTGCGACATGGTATAGTATTTATTGCAGAACGAGCCGACAACCACTCTGTTGGCTCAGTATCTACGGTATGTCGATTTGTTTAGACAGTGGGTTTATTGTCACTGTAATTACACTGTACAAATAATTTATCTGATCCCGAAAAGTCTTAAATATTTGGAACCGATATAAGTGGAGGATTCCATCAGCCCGCGTTCTTGTAAATTTCTGTAGACATTAGTAGATTGAAATTGCCATAGATTCTCTGAAATTGTAATTGTATTACCTGGAATCTCTGATGGAGGGAGCCTGTCTACAATGTACATGTGCGTCTTATTTGAAAGCTGAAAGAGAGGGAGAGAGAATTAAGGTTTAATGTCGCGTTCAGCAATATTTCAGCTATATAGCGACGATCAAACAAAATTCCAAGTATTTAAGCCAATAACTTAGTAATCCAACGCATTAAAACATACAAACATTAAAACTTATGCAACAAACCGATTTCTCTCAAATAACCCAAGATGCAATCCTCCCTCACCCGACTAAAAAGATCTTCCAAAGTAGTCGCTTGATAAAAAGCATCTCTTACAATCTTAATATCTATGCATTCGATAAGAATATGTTTCACCGTGAGATCTTCATTTCATGGAATACAAGCTGAATGGGTCATTAGGGTCTGCACATCACATTTTGAGTATATGAACCAGATTGTAATTGAAAGATCAGAACAATATGAATTCACGATTGCCTATAGTCTTGGCTAGTAAGCTTATCGACGGATAAACACACAGTCGGGAAGTTTAATTGTGCATAGATTCTCTATTGCCTTGTATTCATCTCTTCATCAGAAAGATACATTCTCTTGAGTGTTCTAAAATCGATTCCTGATTTACTGCGGTAAATGGCTCTGCTCAAAGAGATTTCTGTAACTTACAAAGGGCAAGCGATGTCGTATATATACCATTTATATTGGCACGGTGATAGCTAATATAACCAGTGTATGTTCATTTTCAATAACAGCGATGTCCATAGATAGGTGGATTACCCCCAAATATATGTAAGTCTGATTCACCGTGTGAAACCAAAGTGATATCCAGATGAAATATGTAGAAATGAAAGAATACATTATTGACGATATTCATCTGCCATGTTGTGATGTTGTGATACATGACATTGCGAAGCGTTTACCGAAGCTGGACTTCTGGGATGTGCAACAACCCGGAAAATGCTGGGGGGTGTGGCATTCTAATTTTCTTGTTGACCCAAAACAGCATATATTTGAGTCAATGTTTACCAAAAAATGCCATTTTGATGATTTTGCTTATTTTCCGCTCTATCTGTTGGGAATTAATACATATGATCAAGAATAATTTTTTCGTCGAAATCGTTCCAGTACTTCTAGCCAAGAATAAAAGTTTCACATACTATCAGGTTAGGAGCTGCTATTTTTGACTTATTCTCTTCCCCGAGTGAAGGAGAAGCGTTGGCAGGCGATACGCATGCCCCAGACCTATTATTACGATAATAACTGAACAGCAAAGACCAAGACAAAACAAAAAAGCAACAACATGACTTGTTAAAAATATATATTAATGCACATGTTGCACGGTCCCCCTCCTCCCCCCCCTCCTCCCCCCCCCCCCCTTCGCCATATCAAACAATATCACGGAAGTGACAGGAATGTAACAGCTGGTAGTCCATAACTTGTAAACCCATCCTTTTAAGCATACTTGCATACCTCTCGCAACAGAGGATCATAGGTTAATTCAAACTGACGTCCATGAAAAATTATTTTCGTCGTTTTGTATTTTAAGCGTTAAAATGCTCAACACCCGATAATTATTTCCAAATATACTATGTAGGTTTTCCAGAGAAAGTAGCATAAGTATAAAATCAGTGGAACCTGATGGACAAATAGATCAAAAAAGTTTTAGTATATAACGTAACTTTGACCTCATCACGGATGTTCATGCCCTGTGGTAGAGCTTGATCCAATATATATTGTGGAAAATGTTAGCTCTCTAGCAGAAGGATTAAGAAAGATATATTTAGCAACGGTGAAGAGGGGGTGATGGCAAAACGCTGAAGCGAAACAATCGACACTTTTCAAATGTAGCAGCTGGACTTCGTAAAGTATTTTTACAGAATCAATTCATTCTTTTTGTGAAATGAAACATATATCAGCCAAATAGTTTTTTCCCTTTTTAGGTAAGATACCACTGATGTACCTTCCTGACAAGGTATTAAGTTTCTGAGAATTCATAGAAGATAATATTTAATACACAACAACACATGATAGATAATAGATCGAGAGTAAGAACAGACACTACATTTGTCTGGGCACGCGTCCTAAAGACTAAAGCCAATCCTATTTGTTGTTGTATGCACAATGATGTTAGTAGTCATGATCCAGTATATAATACACAATCTATTACAATCATTCCTCTTGGTTTAACAAACAACAAATACTCATATGTTCCACCCAAATTAAGTAATGGACTAGATAGAATATTGTTTTACGATTTATCAGAAACAAATGGGTAATATGAAACTGACGTGTAAAATGTCCTTCATCCTCAAAACATGGTCATTTAATAGCCATTTGGACACCTTGGTATGTGCAAGAGCTGGGCAATACTTCAAAATCTCACATTTCATGACAGAGTATGATAAATTAGTTTGCATGGGCTTAGTGTTAGTCATGCCTGGAACTAAACTAAAAAGTGATGTGTTGTTAAATAATTGAGTGTTCGCCAGATTCAATAATTCAGTGAAAACACAAGCGTGGATTGCTTTCCGAACAGTACAAAATTAGACATTACACGCAAATACCCATAATCCCTTTGATCTTGAAAACGTGGTCACACATTTCCCTGAAGTCAATATCAGTACATCCGAAAAGCGACCCCAGTTGTTCGCTGACATAATGAACTTGCTATATAAATCTTCTGAAATTACCGATTTATTCCCTGCAACGCTTTCTTGGAGAAAACCACCGTGCAATGTTCTCTATAAAAAGGGGTCGCTAGTTGTCAATCGAAGAAATGTTTACTGCAACTCTTAGGAACTTCTACGATGACGGTGCGGTAGAAGTTATTAACCTATACAATAGGAATTTACTAGGATAGTAGACTTGGAATGGCCCATGTCCCTGATCATCTTCTCGATAGACAAACACTCGCTGTCTTGAAGCTTAGTTGTAATACAGTCCCCAGGGTCCTGCATTTATATCCTATGCCAGCGAGGCACATTCAATGTATGTTTTGTATGACTCCCAACATCGATTCATGGTTCACTAGAATCGCTTTTCTGGGATACCTACGAACAGCAAACCATATCGTAAATACACTCATTCAGGACTTGTAATATAACCATTGTGCGGCCAGTTCCAATAAAACATTCGCAGCGTCGGGCATGTTTAACACCTCGGAAGATATGTAGGCCTAGAACTACATGATTCTATAATTCTAAACGTAGTTTTAGGTGAAGAACTATATGAAATATTCTCACATGATAGGATAGTCAGATGAAGGCGGCTATCTCCTTCAATCGCCATGAAATATTGGGGTTTGAATTTTAAAACCTACGGATATAATATCACTCTTTAAGAGTGAGAGCATGCATTACCTCTTGTCTGCCGATCAATATTGGTCCAGATGAGGATAGATAAGGAAGCGTTCCTAAATATCATTCATCCTTCAATGATGGTTTTTGTGTATTGAACGCGGGAGAATTTGTTTTCCTCGAAATCAACGATGAAATCGGAACTGCTGTCTGTTAGTTTTTTTTCTTGTTGAAAGCTTTTATATTATTCCGGAAAACCCCACGAATGAGTCACGACATCGCAATCAAAATAGATGGACAAAACATTTCATCACGATTGTGTATTAATGAGCGTAGCGCGGTCCGGTGCCAGCCCCGGAAGCCATTGCTACTCGTAAAATGTTTCAATCACCCCATTATTTAATTATCTTTATGGTTAATGTACAAATAAACATATAGAGCTGTCTCACGAGTTTTTCGCGCTTTGCTATGCACGTTACACAAATCTTGACAGATCGTGTACAGGTAGCGTTTCAAAAACGAAAACCCGAGAGAATATTGTTTTTCTTCATATAAGACCACATCGAGTTATCCATTTTTCTTTCCAATATTTTCGCCTCTAATTCACGATTGTGGGATTTTAAACAAGGAGGTGATTTGAAAATTGCCATTGAAGTAGAAACGATTGGTGGGTTGAGAAAATTCTTCAGTACATCTGTATTGTAGTCACGTGAACGCCACGTGGTTTCGCAACGACATATGATTTCTGGGTATCTTTCATCTAGCCCAGCTCAGTTCATCTTTTTTTGACCATATATCGTTTTAATAGGACCGTATATTCTTGTATACGGCGGAGCTATCTTTGTACAAAGGATAACACAGATAAGGCATTATGTAACATTCTTTATATTTTTTTTGTATTAAATAACACAGATGATACTTATTGTTCTTGAGTTGTGCACGATGACGTAAGTTTGAAAAACATCGATGTTCTTATAAAATTAGTCAGATGTTAATGATGTAACAATATTGTTGACAAGATTCCACAAGTACTGCGATGACACATACGGCTAGTGCAATATTATCACTCCCTCATAACAGTAGCGATTCATCCAAGAAGGGCGTGTTCACGTATTTGCAATACTTCCTTATATCTCAATTATAAGCAGGGTGACATGGTATATTTTTTTTATTATTATGCCTTATGTAAATTCGTAATGTTTTCATTGGTTGATAGCCTGTCACGTGTCATTCTACAAATAGTGATGTTCAGTGATGATGCAGTCATATTTTGCCTTACCGTTGAATAAATGTCGTGTTCCACGACAGAGCGTTGAACATGACAAATTGTTCCACGGCGACATCTGCCGGACCAAGAGTTGCCTCACATAGTGCGCGCGCCAACATATATACTCCCCGAAACGAAGATTGATGTGTATCTTCGTCGACCTGATGTGTATACGTCGGCCCGTTGGTGAAATCAATTTGGCATCTTTTGAAAGGTACGTATAAGATCACCGAGAATGTTACTCATCCAAATTATTCGATTGAGTCGACAAACAAGCCGAGATCGGACAGTCGATCTCGACACGGCGTTTTGAAATCAACAACGGTCGCGCAGTGTTGAAAACGATATGCTTATTTTACCGTACCATCCTCGTTCACACGACTGTAAAGTCCCCATTTTACTCAAATAGGACATTCGGTATAATAAAACAACTATTGCAGGTTATAGTGCGCGCTTGTTGTACATCACTTGTCTCGAGCTGACAAATCGTGATGTCCCACTCCATAACATGCAATAATCGTATATTGCAGAACGAGCTGAAAAACCACTCTGTTGGCACAGTATCTACGGTTTGTCGATTTGTTCAGACAGTGGGTTTATTGTTACTGTAATTACATTGTACAAATAATTTATCAGATCCTGCAATGTCTTAAATATTTGGAACCGAAGTGGAGGATTCCATCAACCCGCGTTCTTGTAAATTTCTGTAGACATTGGTAGATTGAAATTGCCATAAATTCTCTGAAATTGCAATTTTATTACCTGAAATCTCTGATGGAGGGAACATGTTTACAATGTACATGTACGTCTTATTTGAAAGCTGAATGGGTCATTAGGGTCTGCACATCACATTTTGAGTATAGGAACCAGATTGTAATTGAAAGATCAGAACAATATGAATTCACGATTGCCTATAGTCTTGGCTAGTAAGCCTATCGACGAATAAACACACAGTCGGGAAGTTTAATTGTGCATAGATTCTCTTGAGTGTTCTAAAATCGATTCCTGATTTACTGCAGTAAATGGCTCTGCTCAAAGAGATTTCTGTAACTTACAAAGAGCACGTATATATACCATTTATATTGGCACAGTGATAGCTATTATGGCCAGTGTATGTTCATTTTCAATAACACCGATGCCCATAGACAGGTGGATTACACCGAAATATATGTAAGTCTGGTTCATCGTGTGAAACTAAAGTGATATCCTGATGAAATATGTAGAATTGAAGGAATACATTATTGACGACATTCATCTACCATTTTGTGATGTTGTGATACATCAAATTCCGAAGCGTTTACCGAAGCTGGACTTCTGGGATGTGCAACAACCCGGGAAATGCTGGGGGGTGTGGCATTCTAATTTTCTTGTTGACCCAAAACAGCATATATTTGAGTCAATGTTTACCAAAAAATGCCTTCTTTTCTGAAACTCATTTTGATGATTTTGCTTATTTTCCGCTCTATCTGTTGGGAATTAATACATATGATCAAGAATAATTTTTTCGTCGAAATCGTTCCAGTACTTCTAGCCAAGAATAAAAGTGTGATATGCTATCAGGTGGTATATATGCTATTTTTGACTTATTCTCTTCCCCGAGTGAAGGAGAAGCGTTGGCAGACGATACGCATGCCCCCAGACCTATTATTACGATAATAACTGAACAGCAAAGACCAAGACAAAACAAAAAAGCAACAACATGACTTGTTAAAAATATATATTAATGCACATGTTGCACGGTCCCCCTCCTCCCCCCCCTCCTCCCCCCCCCCCCCTTCGCCATATCAAACAATATCACGGAAGTGACAGGAATGTAACAGCTGGTAGTCCATAACTTGTAAACCCATCCTTTTAAGCATACTTGCATACCTCTCGCAACAGAGGATCATAGGTTAATTCAAACTGACGTCCATGAAAACATTTTATTTTCGTCGTTTTGTATTTTAAGCATTAAAATGCTCAACACCCGATAATTATTTCCAAATATACTATGTAGGTTTTCCAGAGAAAGTAGCATAAGTATAAAATCAGTGGAACCTGACGGACAAATAGATCAAAAAAGTTTTAGTATATAACGTAACTTTGACCTCATCACGGATGTTCATGCCCTGTGGTAGAGCTTGATCCAATATATATTGTGGAAAATGTTAGCTCTCTAGCAGAAGGATTAAGAAAGATATATTTAGCAATGGTATTTTGGCAAAACGCTGAAGCGAAACAATCGACACTTTTCAAATGTAGCAGCTGGACTTCGTAAAGTATTTTTACAGAATCAATTCATTCTTTTTGTGAAATGAAACATATATCAGCCAAATAGTTTTCCTCCTTTTTAGGTAAGATACCACTGATGTACCTTCCTGACAAGGTATTAAGTTTCTGAGAATTCATAGAAGATAATATTTAATACACAACAGCACATGATAGATAATAGATCGAGAGTAAGAACAGACACTACATTTGTCTGGGCACGCGTCCTAAAGACTATTCCAATCCTATTTGTTGTTGTATGCACAATGTTGTTAGTAGTCATGATCCTGTATATAATACACAATCTATTACAATCATTGCTCTTAGTTTAACAAACAACAAATACTCATATGTTCCACCCAAATTAAGTAATGGACTAGATAGAATATTGTTTTACGATTTATCAGAAACAAATGGGTAATATGAAACTGACGAGTAAAATGTCCTTCATCCTCAAAACATGGTCATTTAATAGCCATTTGGACACCTTGGTATGTGCAAGAGCTGGGCAATACTTCAAAATCTCACATTTCATGACAGAGTATGATAAATTAGTTTGCATGGGCTTAGTGTTAGTCATGCCTGGAACTAAACTAAAAAGTGATGTGTTGTTAAATAATTGAGTGTTCGCCAGATTCAATAATTCAGTGAAAATACAAGCGTGGATTGCTTTCCGAACAGTACAAAATTAGACATTACACGCAAATACCCATAATCCCTTTGATCTTGAAAACGTGGTCACACATTTCCCTGAAGTCAATATCAGTACATCCGAAAAGTGACCCCAGTTGTTCGCTGGCATAATGAACTTGCTATATAAATCTTCTGAAATTACCGATTTATTCCCTGCAACGTTTTCTTGGAGAAAACCACCGTGCAATGTTCTCTATAAAAAGGGGTCGCTAGTTGTCAATCGAAGAAATGTTGACTGCAACTCTTAGGAACTTCTACGATGACGGTGCGGTAGAAGTTATTAACCTATACAATAGGAATTTACTAGGATAGTAGACTTGGAATGGCCCATGTCCCTGATCATCTTCTCGATAGACAAACACTCGCTGTCTTGAAGCTTAGTTGTAATACAGTCCCCAGGGTCCTGCATTTATATCCTATGCCAGCGAGGCACATTCAATGTATGTTTTGTATGACTCCCAACATCGATTCATGGTTTACTAGAATCGCTTTTCTGGGATACCTACGAACAGCAAACCATATCGTAAATACACTCATTCAGGACTTGTAATATAACCATTGTGCGGCCAGTTCCAATAAAACATTAGCAGCGTCGGGCATGTTTAACACCTCGGAAGATATGTAGGCCTAGAACTACATGATTCTATAATTCTAAACGTAGTTTTAGGTGAAGAACTATATGAAATATTCTCACATGATAGGATAGTCAGATGAAGGCGGCTATCTCCTTCAATCGCCATGAAATATTGGGGTTTGAATTTTAAAACCTACGGATATAATATCACTCTTTAAGAGTGAGAGCATGCATTACCTCTTGTCTGCCGATCAATATTGGTCCAGATGAGGATAGATAAGGAAGCGTTCCTAAATATCATTCATCCTTCAATGATGGTTTTTGTGTATTGAACGCGGGAGAATTTGTTTTCCTCGAAATCAACGATGAAATCGGAACTGCTGTCTGTTAGTTTTTTTTCTTGTTGAAAGCTTTTATATTATTCCGGAAAACCCCACGAATGAGTCACGACATCGCAATCAAAATAGATGGACAAAACATTTCATCACGATTGTGTATTAATGAGCGTAGCGCGGTCCGGTGCCAGCCCCGGAAGCCATTGCTACTCGTAAAATGTTTGCATCACCCCATTATTTAATTATCTTTATGGTTAATGTATAAATAAACATATAGAGCTGTCTCACGAGTTTTTCGCGCTTTGCTATGCACGTTACACAAATCTTGACAGATCGTGTACAGGTAGCGTTTCAAAAACGAAAACCCGAGAGAATATTGTTTTTCTTCATATAAGACCACATCGAGTTATCCATTTTTCTTTCCAATATTTTCGCCTCTAATTCACGATTGTGGGATTTTAAACAAGGAGGTGATTTGAAAATTGCCATTGAAGTAGAAACGATTGGTGGGTTGAGAAAATTCTTCAGTACATCTGTATTGTAGTCACGTGAACGCCACGTGGTTTCGCAACGACATGTGATTTCTGGGTATCTTTCATCTAGCCCAGCTCAGTTCATCTTTTTTTGACCATATATCGTTTTAATAGGACCGTATATTCTTGTATGCGGCGGAGCTATCTTTGGACAAAGGATAACACAGATAAGGCATTATGTAACATTCTTTATATTTTTTTGGTATTAAATAACACAGATGATACTTATTGTTCTTGAGTTGTGCACGATGGCGTAAGTTTGAAAAACATCGATGTTCTTATAAAATTAGTCAGATGTTAATGATGTAACAATATTGTTTACAAGATTCCACAAGTACTGCGATGACACATACGGCTAGTGCAATATTATCACTCCCTCATAACAGTAGCGATTCATCCAAGAAGGGTGTGTTCACGTATTTGCAATACTTCCTTATATCTCAATTATAAGCAGGGTGACATGGTACAATTTTTTTATTATTATACCTTATGTAAATTCGTAATGTTTTCATTGGTTGATAGCCTGTCACGTGTCATTCTACAAATAGTGATGTTCAGTGATGATGCAGTCATATTTTGCCTTACCGTTGAATAAATGTCGTGTACCACGACAGAGCGTTGAACATGACAAATTGTTCCACGGCGACATCTGCCGGACCAAGAGTTGCCTCACATAGTGCGCGCGCCAACATATATACTCCCCGAAACGAAGATTGATGTGTATCTTCGTCGACCTGATGTGTATACGTCGGCCCGTTGGTGAAATAAATTTGGCATCTTTTGAAAGGTACGTATAAGATCACCGAGAACGTTACTCATCCAAATTATTCGATTGAGTCGACAAACAAGCCGAGATCGGACAGTCGATCTCGACACGGCGTTTTGAAATCAACAACGGTCGCGCAGTGTTGAAAACGATATGCTTATTTTACCGTACCATCCTCGTTCACACGACTGTAAAGTCCCCATTTTACTCAAATAGGACATTCGGTATAATAAAACAACTATTGCAGGTTATAGTGCGCGCTTGTTGTACATCACTTGTCTCGAGCTGACAAATCGTGATGTCCCACTCCATAACATGCAATAATCGTATATTGCAGAACGAGCTGAAAAACCACTCTGTTGGCACAGTATCTACGGTTTGTCGATTTGTTCAGACAGTGGGTTTATTGTTACTGTAATTACATTGTACAAATAATTTATCAGATCCTGCAATGTCTTAAATATTTGGAACCGAAGTGGAGGATTCCATCAACCCGCGTTCTTGTAAATTTCTGTAGACATTGGTAGATTGAAATTGCCATAAATTCTCTGAAATTGCAATTTTATTACCTGAAATCTCTGATGGAGGGAACATGTTTACAATGTACATGTACGTCTTATTTGAAAGCTGAATGGGTCATTAGGGTCTGCACATCACATTTTGAGTATAGGAACCAGATTGTAATTGAAAGATCAGAACAATATGAATTCACGATTGCCTATAGTCTTGGCTAGTAAGCCTATCGACGAATAAACACACAGTCGGGAAGTTTAATTGTGCATAGATTCTCTTGAGTGTTCTAAAATCGATTCCTGATTTACTGCAGTAAATGGCTCTGCTCAAAGAGATTTCTGTAACTTACAAAGAGCACGTATATATACCATTTATATTGGCACAGTGATAGCTATTATGGCCAGTGTATGTTCATTTTCAATAACACCGATGCCCATAGACAGGTGGATTACACCGAAATATATGTAAGTCTGGTTCATCGTGTGAAACTAAAGTGATATCCTGATGAAATATGTAGAATTGAAGGAATACATTATTGACGACATTCATCTACCATTTTGTGATGTTGTGATACATCAAATTCCGAAGCGTTTACCGAAGCTGGACTTCTGGGATGTGCAACAACCCGGGAAATGCTGGGGGGTGTGGCATTCTAATTTTCTTGTTGACCCAAAACAGCATATATTTGAGTCAATGTTTACCAAAAAATGCCTTCTTTTCTGAAACTCATTTTGATGATTTTGCTTATTTTCCGCTCTATCTGTTGGGAATTAATACATATGATCAAGAATAATTTTTTCGTCGAAATCGTTCCAGTACTTCTAGCCAAGAATAAAAGTGTGATATGCTATCAGGTGGTATATATGCTATTTTTGACTTATTCTCTTCCCCGAGTGAAGGAGAAGCGTTGGCAGACGATACGCATGCCCCCAGACCTATTATTACGATAATAACTGAACAGCAAAGACCAAGACAAAACAAAAAAGCAACAACATGACTTGTTAAAAATATATATTAATGCACATGTTGCACGGTCCCCCTCCTCCCCCCCCTCCTCCCCCCCCCCCCCTTCGCCATATCAAACAATATCACGGAAGTGACAGCTGGTAGTCCATAACTTGTAAACCCATCCTTTTAAGCATACTTGCATACCTCTCGCAACAGAGGATCATAGGTTAATTCAAACTGACGTCCATGAAAACATTTTATTTTCGTCGTTTTGTATTTTAAGCATTAAAATGCTCAACACCCGATAATTATTTCCAAATATACTATCATTAGTTTTCCAGAGAAAGTAGCATAAGTATAAAATCAGTGGAACCTGACGGACAAATAGATCAAAAAAGTTTTAGTATATAACGTCACTTTGACCTCATCACGGATGTTCATGCCCTGTTGTAGAGCTTGACCCAATATATATTGTGGAAAATGTCCGCTCTCTAGTAGAAGGATTAAGAAAGATACATTTAGCGACTGTGAGGAGGAGGCGATGGCAAAACGCTGAAGCGAAACAATCGACACTTTTCAAATGCAGCAGCTAGACTCCGTGAAGTGTTTTTACAGAATCAATTTATTCTTTTACTGAAATGAAGCATATCAGTCAAATAGTTGTTTTCCTTTTTAGGTAAGATATCATTGGTGTATCTTCCTGACAAGGTATCAACCCTATTTGGCCAGGGCGATTTGGGGTGTACCGTCGCCTAAAGGGGGGGGGGGAGAGCGGAAAGTGCCCCCCTATATATTTTTGCTATCGCTAAGATTAGAGGACTGAAACACTATATCTTTGGATCGAGCTCTACAAGAAAATGCAAAAAAAACCTCTAAGATGGCAGCCACGATTACGTCATTTTCAAAAAGATCATCTTTTGGACGATTTTTCGGTCAGGATTTTCGATTTTTTTTTTATTTTTGGCTTTTTCTTCGCAAAAACTGCATAAGTTAGTAAATAATAATCTGATATGAAATAAAATAGGTTTTACTCACTTTTCCATGCAGAAAAGCAAAAGTAACTGAAGAAATCTGACGAAAACCTCACCTTTCTAGTACTCCACATGACCGTCATTCTCGATTTACCCATGATCCTTTAGGTGCGGGGTCATACGAATAGGCCCAAAATGACCCCAATATGATAATGGACAAAGTCGTAGAGTTTTAGATCTCAATTCTTTATCGTTCCGGAGATAGAAGCAAAAAACCACCAGGTGAGGGAGCGGAAAGTACCCCTCCCCCACCCCCATGTAGGGTTATGTTTCTGAGAATTCATAGAAGATAATATTCAATACACAACATCACATGATAGATAATATGCCGAGAGTAAGAACAGACACTACACTTGGTCTAGGCACGCGTTCTAAATTGAAACGATATGCAAGAGGTGGGAAAAATTGTCGACGCCTGGCGATTAAAAAGCAACCATATGACTCTACAGGAAAGCATCCCCCGGCATCTAACATTTATACATGAAATTACGGTGGATTCTCGGACGTAGCCTTAGTATTTCAACCGCGCTTTTATTGCAGGTGTTCATGTGGAGACTATGAAGTATCCACACGGCCCCTATCACCGGCTTAGGCGGAATTAAAGACTAAAGCCAATCTTGTTGTGTGCACAATGTTGTTACTACTCAAATGATCCTGTATATAATACACAATCTATTATAATCATTTCTCTTAGTTAAACAAACAACAAGCACGTCCAAAAGAGAAACTGTAATACAATCTCTTGGAATTGGGCACATTGTGTACTCATATGTGCCACCAAAGTAAGTAATAGTCTACATGGAATATTGTTTGTACGATTTATTAAAAACAAACGGGTAATATGAAATAGACGTGTAAAATGGCCTTCATCCTCAAAACATGGCCATTTAATAGCAATTTGGACAGCTTAGTACGTGCAAGGGGTAGGCAATATTTCGAAAATACGAATTTCATGACAGTATGATAAAGTAGAGACATGAGCTTAGTGTTATAGCCATGCCTGAAACCAAACTAAAAAGTGGTGTTGTTAAATAATTGAGCGTTCATTTGATTCAGTGAAAACACAAGCGTGGATTGCTTTCCGAACAGTAAAAAAATAGACATTACATGTCAAAGGGGATGGATCCACCGCAAATACCCATAATCCCTTTGATCTTGAAAACGTGGTCACACATTTCCCTGAAGTCAATATCAGTACATCCGAAAAGTGACCCCAGTTGTTCGCTGGCATAATGAACTTGCTATATAAATCTTCTGAAATTACCGATTTATTCCCTGCAACGTTTTCTTGGGGGAAACCACCGTGCAATATTAATGTTCTCTATAAAATGGGTAGCTAGTTGTCAATCGAAGAAATGTTTACTGCAACTCTTAGGAACTTCTAGGACGACAGTGCGGTAGAAGTTATTAACCTATACAATAGGAATTTACTAGGATAGTAGACTTGGAATGGCCCATGTCCCTGATGATCTTCTCGATAGACAAACACTCACTGTCTTGAAGCTTAATTGTAATACAGTCCCCAGGGTCCTGCATTTATATCCTATGCCAGCGAGGCACATTCAATGTATGTTTTGTATGACTCCCAAAATCGATTCATGGATTACTAGAATCGCTTTTCTGTGATACTTACGAACAGCAAACCATATCGTAAATATGGTCATTCAGGACTTGAAATATAACCATTGTGAGGCAAGTTCCAATAAAACATTAGCAGCGTCGGGCATGTTTAACATCTCGGAAGATATAGGCCTACAACTACATATTAATTCTATAATTCGAAACGTTTTAGGTGAAGGACTTTGGTCATTTGTATCTGCCACGAAGGAGACATTCTGTTACAGCACAGTCAATTTATATGAAATATTCTCACACGATAGGATAGTCAGACGAAGGCGGCTATCTCCTCCTGGTCAAAATTCCTGAGAGCTTTCCTTCAATGAACTTCCCATCAAGCATATTGTATCACATTTTCTTCATTGAAGATGCCTGGTCGTGAATAATTGGCGAGAATATCGGAAAAACTTGTTCCGACTGAATTATATGAAGCAGAGACAATGTTTTCGATGCTCACCGCTACACTTTATAGTTCCGCAAACTGAGACCACAGTTGAATCGGCACAATGTTGCATCCGTCCTTTCAGAATCCATATCACCTGGGGCCGGGGCGGAGGTGCACTGCTTCCGGTAATCTTCGAGTGTTACTTTTTCAATGATTTTTCTATCGTATTTTTCTCGCTTGAAAAACAAAAACAAAAACAAAAAACAGAAAAAAACACAAAACGATTGAATCCATATAATTTTATCGTGCTTAATTTCATTTCCATGTTCACTGTAGACATGAACATTCACGTCAAACGATCGCTAATCAACTTGTGTTGAAAAAATAATTATTCCCTCACATCTGAGAAAATCGTGTATCCGAGAACAATTCACGAAAAATCGCGATTGAATTTCAGCGATATTCCCAAAGGCTCCATGAGACCAGGTGGTGATGTAATATGGATATGATTTTCATGCCAGCATTGAAGAAGTATTATGATCCTTTATGGACGTGTATATATTTACCAACTTCCCTTCTCACAAAATATTTCCTCTTCCAACGAGTTTCTTCTGCAATTGTTCGCGTAGAATCACTGAGAGAAACAGATATACATCATTGCGGTTCAGTATTTGCCTAATGGGAAAGGGAACCCTAGGAAAATCTTACTTTTAATTGAAAGAACAAGCCAACGAATGTCTTTTTGTTTTTAATTATTTTTTAATTAGTTCTCGCGTTTTTCTCAGCCGCAGTAATGGAGCTTGCACACGTATAGTTTGGCTATATAAGGCGCTGCCACTTTTGTAGCGCTTCACCCATGTGAGGTTGAATTTGTACCGTCACTTAGCTCTAGATAGTCTTTTCACTCGAACTTTGCAGACGACTTTTGTAATCCATAAATAATGCCTTGATCGTTGCTGTATCAATATTAAATAGAAGAGTACATCATTTGCTTGCTATGTCCGTTTGCTGTTTTGACATCTGATTTATTCCTTTGTCAGTGTCACAAAATTATGCGAACCTGTAGCTGTTCTTACTGCAGATCCACGTATCCAGTTGATATGGAACTACTGGTTTCATAAAGTATTACCCAATACCCACAATGGGTGAGAATGTTTAAGCAGTTGTGTTCTTCAAATAATGTTGAATTACCCATGATCCCCTACTCGTGTTGGGGGGGGGGGGAGGGGTATGCCAATAAGCTCAAAATGACCCAGTATGATAAAATAAAAAGTCACGAAGGGTCAGCTTTCATTTTGTAGTGTTCCGGAGAGAGGAGAGAAAGTTTGGAAGGTGGTCATAATGGCTCCCCGAGGCCTGGTAGGGTTAACTCCCTATCGCCGTAATCTTGGATTCAACCATGATCCTTTGAATATAGGATTATGTTAATAGGCCTAATCTGATGTAATACTGTTTATTAGATTATCTAGGTAGCTAGTAATCAGTTAGCATTATGTGTATCATTATATATGTATTTTCCTAAATTATTATTTTTTCTGTAATGATATCCTGTTTTTACTGTTATTATGGTTTTCTTAGAGATATCTTTCCGTGTGCTTGTAATTTTCCTTTTACTGACTCGTAGTACCAATGAGGCTCTGTATTGTATTGCATTAAAATACACATTTATATACCATGTAACAACGTAAAGATATGACATACTAACTATATTCTGCTTAAATTCAATTTATTTTAATTCAGCATTATTTAGCGTCAGAGTCGCAATAATTTCTTGTGTGCTAGATTCTACTCATATCTATATGTTTCGTTGGAGTTTGGCGATAATGCTGTCATGTGACTGGTTCCAGCAAATTTTTATCGTCGACGCGTCGCTACAGGACGTCGAATCTTACGTTTCGCATCTTGAACCTTGACCTGGAGCAAAGAGGTTATATATCTAACGGTAATTCCCGTTGGATGGAAAGAGAATAATGTTATTTGAAAGATATTGTTCCGTCAATACAACTTATCTTTAGTCAGATTTGACCTACCGAGGTTTACTCTATGCTATGTAGTGCCCTACTGTGATAATTTCAGGTAAAATAGATGTCTATTACAACCTGATGTATGATACTGGTCAAGGTATTACGGAAGCCAAATGTAGGCTGTTGAAAAGTCGACTACAATTTCATCTGAAACGTGGTCCTGTCTGTCCAAATATAATATGGATTGGAAATAGTTCAATTTAGGCTCTGGTTCATGAAGTACACAAAGTGAAAACTGTCCTGAAATATGGTATATCCGCGATATGTTATTGGGCAATTTGCAGCTTAATTTTTGCCTGTTTAGAATCCATAATAATGCCGTAGTATACCGGTACTGGAGGTGCTCATGGTTATATAGTATATCCTTAACCTTACCTGACCTGGACATTTTTGGACCTGTCCAGGCCTCTTGAGACAGGGCCCTGAAACACACCACTCTATAGCTTTGGGGCAAGCTCTACCAGGAAATGTAAAAAAAAAATAACAAAAGATGGTCACTTTTATGAGGTCACAGTGACGTGATATTCAAGAATACATTTTTTTTGTCGATTTTGCTGTCAAATTTTTCGATTTTTATTATTTATGTAATTTCTTCGCAAGAACTGCATAATACTTTAGTAAATAATAATATGATGCGGAATGAAATAGTTTTCATCCACTTTTCTTTTGCGGAAAAGTAGCAATTTTGAAGAAAATGGCCGACAACACTTTTCTGGTACCCAAAATGCCTGCCATTTTGAATTTGTCAATGATCTTCTTTCCAGGTGGTTAGGCAAATAAGCACAAAATGACACCAATACGATAAACTATAAAGTCAAGGAGTATCAGCTCCGGTCCGGAGATAGGGTGAAGAGTTTGGTACCAATGTTTGCCACAATGGTCTCCAAAGCCTGGTAAGTTCAAGAAAACTAGAGGCTGTATCATAATTCATATAGCTTATCGAAGACGACAGAGGGACGTGTGAAAGTAATCAGACGATTGCCTTATACTTTCAAAGCATCGCCTTTCAATCATAATAGCGAGCATGACATGTACAATACGTTCAACACTAGTGGGACGGAGTTTTGAACGTGTATCTCTGATGTACACATTATTTCGGAATTAAATATGCACATAATATAACATGTACTGTTATATGCCATATCAAACACTAGATTGAACTTATAAATGTCCCATGGCATGAAATCAATCAACATAGTTTGTTAAATTGATTTATTTAAACTCTGGTTACCTACGCTCGCAGACATAATACATGGTTAATTGCCGCAAGATTTCCCGCTGGGATTCCGTAAGCTCTCATTAGCTCTCGGAATGCACACGCCGTGGATTTTGTTCGATGACCCATTGCTCTGTAGCTAGTTGAATGACCGGCTAATGATGGCACACATGCAGCGTTACATGTACCAAATATTCCATAATAGAATCAACTCACAAAAACTCACGTTCGCATATTCTACTGCATAGAACGTGTCGAATTACTTGTTTCCTTGCGTTGCTAGATTATTTAAAGTGATGATGGACTACATTGATGGGAAATAAATACCCAGAGTTTATTCCAGGCCGTCCATAAAACTAGGACGTGAGCGTTGAACCATTCGATAGCTGTCGGTCACATGGCGGTTAGCTTGAAATTTCAGACTCTCGGGGATGGTTGCCTATTACCCCAAAACAAACTCGCAAACAGCTCACGGCTTAGAATACTAACATCTATTTTTGGTATCTTAAGTTATTGGACAAGTACTTTGGACAACAATGGACATGACCAATAAAATAAAGCAAAACATCGTATACAGCTGAGTAACAGAATACTATTTCGAAAAAGAGGAGATGGAAAATTGTGTTACGTTATAGCGAAATTATGCAATGTTGAATTAACGAAAAGCGAACTTTAAAAGTCCAACTGTTCGTGTAATTCCTATACGGCTTGAATATTCACCCCGATATTTGTCTATAAGTACATCTTCTCTGGGTTCTTGGATTTCGTTAGAAGATAATTGACCGCAGTATTCTTCTGGAATTTGTATGGTTACCATCATATATTTCCTGTAACACGCAATATAAACATTACCACAATTTTCATCTGATATTTCTGTTCAATTCTACTTTTTTAGAATCTAAGCGATGCAAATTGCCAGCGGTGGTCGTTTGGTCGGGTTTCCTATACGATTCCTCTTGCTGTAGACACTTGATCAACCATTGATTAACCCTATCTGGCATGGCTGTGTGTGTGTTGGGCGGGGGGGGGGGGGCATCCTAGTGAATTTTTTTTCTCGTGCTCCGAAATGGAGAAGAACAAAAGGCCGAAACTTTCTGACTTTGTAGCTTCTCATTTTGGGGTCATTGTAATTTGTTAGCCTATTGGCATAACAACCGGAGCATAATGCATTATTAAAATATCGGTTAACGATGCCATCTGGGAAAAGGCGTGATCAGCGCGGTTATCTCGATTGTTTTCAAATTCCCTTGTAGAGCTTCTGGTAGAGACACAGGAATAGCGATAATATTTCGGATGGGCGGAACCTCCCACCCTTCCCCAGCAGACTACGTTACATCCCAATTTTCCCATCCCAGAAGAGATGTATGGATAAGACGGTTAATAAACGTTCAATCAAATTAGTGAAAAGTGAAGAAGCTTTTCCATCAATTGTGTTTTGCTTCAAGTGAGGTTTGAACAAAGATTGATCTCCAATCAGTGACGAGAATATCAAGGAAAAAACATTCTCTGAAGATTTGTCATGTTGTTGTTTTTTTAAATCGTGTATCCGTTTTCAATCCGGCCGTTTCTGTGTTGACGATGGCGAGGTAATCCCCTTCCTCTAATATGCAAGGGAATCGCGTGTCAGTAAAGTAAATCTTCTTCTAATTTTTCCTCTACACCAGGTAGTTCCTCAAACTGGGTACCACTGCAACAGTTTATAAGCATATAGCGCAAACTCGAGTTTATCCATAAAATTATCAAATAATCGATTCATGTAGATATTTTAGGAGTTACGATATCTCCTGGGATGCCGACAGGCTGCTTTTGACAATCCGAGCTACTGTCTTTACGGTTTGGAAAGCATTGTTGCAGAAACTGGTTCAACAAGTTTATTCGGTCAAGCGCCTTCATTCCAAGTTGATCAGGTAAATCAATTGTAAATTGCATCTCAAGAAAACGGTATTAGTTCCAAATGGAATCAAACTCATGAAAATTGGCTCCATAGATCAAAATACTCAAGTTTTGAGACGTTGAAAACAGGAAAACTCTCCATGTTAAAAGTGACAAATAGCTCTCTCGCGTGGCCTATGGAACTTCCAGACTGCCTTGTGGGTCACATACCACCATTGAAGTTTCTGAATGTAAGATTATTAGCAGGACTTGACGTCTGGCGAACATTGATTGGCCGTTATACAAGATCGAGCCAGAAATGACCTGTGACGTATTTTAAAATGCTTCTATAATATTTGACTCTCAAATATATGAAAACCATCTTTTTAAATTTTAATCGTATAAAAATCCGGGCCAGTTTGATTGGCCACCTCCGAAATTTTCCGTAATGGTGTCGGCCGGGATGACCCTATTTCTGGCGGTCTTATCTCGAACAATATGGTGTGGAATGTATGATGATTTTTTTTATATGTTTGATCGGGCTACCTGCTGTGGTGGTTCATTTGTGGCGGCCAATATCAGAGCATATAGTTTTCTCAATATGTGCTCATCCAATTTACTACATATTGAATAAGGCGATTATTCAGTGATTTCTGACCTAGGAGGTAAAGGAAATCTTCCCCGTTTTTCCCACAGTTATGAAACTAGTGCGCTTAATTAAGTTTATACACGAATAGACAAACACACTCTTCCAATCCGGGACATTTTTGACAAAAAATTGAAACCAGTAATAGGATCGTTCATTTTGATTTCTCTGGCTGATATTCTGGCCCTACTAACGCATCGGTTTATGGCCTGAAATAATATCCTCATACAGCAGAGTTCCATTCATATAACACTATACCGTAACCCGAAACATGCTTATTGTTCAGACGTAAACTCATTGACAAGGGGATTTCACATGTGCAGCAGTCCAAACATGCCTATTGAGAAACTGCAATGTGAGATTTTTCTGGTAGAGCATGCCACAAATATATAGCCAGACAAGTTCGAGCTGCTTAATCTGAGAGACAACGACAATATTTAGTCGCAGAATAACCTCCTCACCCCCTTGCCACACTGAGGTACATCCCAAATCACTCAGGCCAGATAAGGTTGAAAGACCCATGGCATTGGACCAAGTGGCATAAGGACACGTTGATTATATACCTTACAGAAATCACGGCACCGGAGACACACGATATTTTCCGATTTCTAATAAGGCCTTTGACAATATGTTTTGTATTGCACATTCTTTTTCCATCTGAGATTATTTTGACGAATAAGTGTCTTTCTTGTGTGTATTTTTTCCCTTCAAAATCATAATGTGATTGACAAAGGTTTTCCATGATTGAGCGGAGACCCCAACCAGGCAATCCCCACTTCCCTCACACAATGTATGCGGTGGGCATCACTATTAATTAATATACGATAATTTGTTATCGCTTTGAATCTATTTTTCGTCAAGTCAAACCGTTTATTTCTGGAAAACACTTCATCATGGGGGTTCAAAATTTATCATGGTTAATAGTATTCCTTTGCATAGGTTTATGTATAATATGCTTGTGCCGTCATAGGAATTAGGCCTTTCTTTAGTGGACGACGAACTAGATGCTTGTATACTGAGCTATATAAAGAAAAAACAGTGCCTCAGTTTTTTAAAGGCTGTGCTGATTGCTAAGATGTCCATGTTCAAATTATGACCATCGCATTTTCACCAACACTTGTCAATTAAAAAACAAATACAGAGGAAAAGATCTGGCAGGAATTTTGAAACAGAAATGAGCCACCCATAATGTTCTGAACGGTTGTTCTACTCGGCAAGGTTAGCAATTTAATGGAAGATTTGCAGATTCTCGAGAAATAAAAGCTTGAAAATGGAGGCTCATTTTATGAAGTGTTTATATTGGAATAACTTTATATCTTCGTCTCAATAACAATATATATATTCGCATAATTTTTTTTTATCTCAGAGAAGGAAGCTTTCCAATGTATAAGTGTGTATATTGATCATTTCATAGTTTCGCAATAAAACGACAAATGTCAGCGGGAAAAATGCCCTCGCCATGATCAGGAAATACAGATTTTCGATACTGCAAGAAAAGGAATGCTCGTATTTTCCGTCGAGGATTCATGAATTCGTGCGCTGTGAGTGTTACTTCCGTTTGATGTCAACATGCTGTTCATATACATATATGCGTTTGGCAGTGAAGCAGTCACGTTGACATAAAATCGCTTGTAGAAAGCTTCGGTATATGGAAGAATCATTATTCCTTGAATCTGACTCAAGGACCATACAATTAAACGCCTATTTCGGTGTTTCACTAACGGTCACATACGGTTGAGGCTTGCTAGCCGCCTGAGCGAGCATCTGTTTTCCTGGTGTTTCTCGTATTTCTGTGCTGATTCAGAGAAGGGGACATCATTAGTGATTCGATTACATAATGCATCCGTTTGTGTCAAAAACACAATGATCAAAAAGCTGTACATCTGAGTGCTCTTTTAAGCATCTATCTGGAGCAGCTGTGTATACTCGAGTTTTCCTAATAAATAGTCCATTTGTTCGATACTGTCTGCTTAAATGTCAATTTCGAAATATCTGACATTTCCAGTTTTTGCAGATTTATCCTCCCAAAAGCGATTCTACACTCTGTATTCCATTCATCCAACGAAGTATTTATAGTACAATTATTAAGATTTGGGTAAAAGATTCATTAATATTGCCAGGAGACCTCAATCGGAATCCTCTCCTTCAGGAGACCTCAATCTGAATCCTCTCCTTTTTTCAGGGAATAATTGCAATATGGATTTCTAACGACGAGGTGTTCTACTAAACCTAGTATGGAACTGCATATCGTTCTCGGGGCCATCACGGCGATCACATTTGCATCTGCAGGTAAGATATATAAACCCACATTTATTCAAAAGTTTTGCGAAATCTGATCATTTGCATGCCATTCATTTTGACGTTTACCTGTAATTTGGTGTATCAAAGACTTGGTTATTTACTAACCCAGGTACCCCCCTTTCTCCTGCACCATGAGATCTCACTTTTTTCTGCAAAATGGAGATGTTTGCACTGTATATTTTGGATATATATCGTAATATGCAGAAACAGTTTGGAAATATTTCTCGTTAGAATGATTGGCCATTGACACTGGCTGAGGTTAGAAAGGGTAGCGCTTGTTTTATAGATGACGTGTCGTTATGCACATATGCACGGCTAGAATATAGCTAATAGTTTACTGACATCTACATGTACAAGTCGTGTGTCTATAATAAAACGAAGCATTAAAAGGGTGGTGAAAACGATGCCGGAGTACTGACAAGATGTCACATAACAAAAATCAACAGTGATCCCTGTGATGATTTGTATCTCAGTCACGCATTTATTGTAGATGTTCATGCGAACATGCTGAATGACATGACCACACGGCCCTAGCACCGGCTTGAGCGATATCAGATAAAACTATTTCAGAGCGTCGATGTAATAGCCATATCAGTTGGAAAATGATGAACTATATGAGCGTCAGATAATGAAAAACGACCGAAACGAGGGAGTATTTTATTGAGTCCAAGTTCGTATTGACAACAGATACATGCGATGCCCGACGCCGACCAAGCGCTTCATTGTCCACCGTGTATACAAGCCACAAAACTACAATCACAAGACAAGCCTCGAGAACGAAACGCCCACCAGCAGAATCTAACCATATACATGTACAAGCAACAATTAAACACAACATTATTAGGGTGGTGGAAAATGATGCCGGCGAACCGACAAGACGTCATAATACCCCACAAACAAATATACTGACTGGATAGTTTTAAAAACATCACAAGGATTAAAAATGATTCCCGTAATGATTGGTACCTCAGTCACGCTTTTACTGTAGCTGTTCATGTAAAAACATTGAATGACATGACATCATGGTCCCTAGCACCGGCTTGAGCGGTATTAGATACAAATATTTCAGAGCGATGATTTCAGTTAGCATATAACTAACTGACATAATTACACAATGAAATAAATAATAGTGAGAGAACTATGTCGGTAATTTGTGATTAGTTCTCTCGTATAGTCGAAGAAACAAAGCCCCTGTTTTATTTTTTTTTGTTTTAGAGAAATAATTTCGAATTTGATAAACTAGTCTCTGGAATGCCAGTAGGTTCATCCGGGTGCAGTGCAGATGGATTATCAGTTTACCTTAGGTCGCCTAAATAGCTTTTGATGAATGGGAAAGGCTAATTGGCGCATGAGATATATATGCATGTAGGAGGTGGGAAAACAGGAAAAAGGAACACCGTAAGTGTAAGAAACTTTCATTTGTACCCATCCGGATGCAAATGTTGCTGAAGCCCACTTTTACATAGGTATTAGTGACTAGCATATAGTTCTTGAAGCAATGAGTAAATGATCACGTAGTATTTTAGCCCTACCAGCTGACACTCCGTGACTTTTTAGCTTATCATATTAGGCTTATTTTTAGTCTGTTTGCATAAACCCTTCGCAAAGGATCATAGGAAAATCCAAATGGCGGCCATGCGCGGTACCAGAAAAATGATGTTTTCGTCATTTTTCTTCAGAATTCCTGCTTTGTTGCGAGAAAAATTGGGCAAAAACTATTATATTCCACATCGGACTTATGTACTAATTTATCGTGGTAGTTTTTGCGGAGAAAACTCATAAATAAAAAAATCGGAAAGTCTGACTGAAAAATCGACCAAATTTTTTTCTTCAAAATGACGTCAATGTGACATCATCATAGCTGCCATCTTGGATTTTGTTTTACGTTTTCTGGTAGGGCTTGATCCAAGGGTATAGTGTGGTAAGTTCTAGCCCCCTAGCTAAAGGGGTAAGAACAATATTTCGGGGGCTGAAATGACCGCCACAGGCCTGGCTTTACCTCCCACACAATGTTCTTTAGCGGCGATGTAGAACGTCGAACTCCATGACGAAAAGTTAGTGAATTCTGACACTGATATTGCTTTAACCAGTTTGCTGCATGAATTACTCATGATCGGACAGTCTACACACTTCAAATACATATACATTCAATTGTCTGTGGAACTTTTTTCAATACACACACGCATTCAACATTCGATTTCCTTAAAATGGCAGACGCTCTGGACTTATCGTGTTAACTAAGTAGAGGGCAGACGCTCGGTGTTGAAAGCTGCTGGAGCTTGCCATTCAACTTGATTTGGCGGTATGTTTTGTAGATTAAATGCTCCGTGTAGTTCTGTCCTATATGATAGAGTGTGCGACTGGAAGTGAAATGCATATTTCCAAAAGAAACTTTTGGTACGGAGTAAATTATCAAAAGTCAGTTCAATGCGGGATTAGCTGATCTAGTAGCTAGCATTTTATTGTTTTTATCACCAGATTTTAAATGAGGTATGATTCTGATACACGCGACAAAGGCTGCAGCTCAGCTCATTCCAGGCCTCTCCAGTAAGATAAAAGTGTGCCCAGAATAGACAACCATGTTTGTTCTGGTGTTTTTTAGTGAATTATACAAGATCGCTTGTATCCTGGCGGATTCTATTGAGAGCAGCATACCGTTCGCGGATCTATATTGTACACATTGCTGTGTACTAGCTAAGTCTTACTGTTGCCAGTTAAACAACATGGTCATGGTGGATTGTCCAATCGAATGACATGATTGAATTTAGTCGGGACCTGCCCACATATTGATACGAATCGTGAGTCGTTAATTGTTGACGCCAGATGTAGCAACTGCAGCAACACAGTGTGTGTGTGTGAGTGAGTTGGGTTTAACGTCGCGTTCAGCGCTATTTCGGCCATATAGCGACGATATAACTAACTACGATCTGATTAGCTGGACATGTGTGACTATCCAAGTACAGTCATCATGTAGAGGAAATTAATCTTCCCCTCGTGGCAACAGATATGGTAGAGACCTCATGCTGCTCGCTCACTTGGGGGATGCAGCAACACAGGATATGTATAGACCAGGTTATACTGGTCCGTCGAACATTAATCTCCACAGTATATTAAATTGGTAACGATGACCCAAAACAGGTTCTATGGCGTGTACTGGTATCGCTTTAATATTTCTCTTCGAATCCTGGGAAAATTGATAGTTGGATGTTGATGTACTGTAAATGTACGACGATATTTCACCTGCATTACTTCCCAGTTAAAATTCCATTATCATCGTCATATAGTTTGGCAATAGGTTCAATATCCTCCTTGGAGAATTAGAGCTCACACTTCTCAAATGCTCATGGGTTGCTAGCATAGACAGGTGCAAAAGGACGTGTAAATCTCACATCTTTCTTGTTCCAGGGATTGAATTCATTGTTTGATTTAATATCCCCTCTTTCAAGAGAGAGAGAGAGAGAGAATTAAGGTTTAACGTCACGTTCAGCAATATTTCAGCTATATAACGACGACTAAACAAAATTCTAAGTATTCAAGTTAACAACTTAGTAATCTAACATTAAAACATACGCATTAAAACTTATGCAACAAAGTGATTTTTCTCAAATAACCGAAGATACAGTCTTCTTTCCCCCGACTAAAAAGATCTTCTAAAGTAGCTGCCCGAAAAAAAATCTCTGACAATCTTAAAATCTATAACAGTCGATACGAATATGTTTCACTGTGAGATCTTCGTGGCATGGGATACACCTTGGGACTGGCTCTTTTTAAAATATTCGTGAGTTAATCGTGTATGGTCGATTCTACATCGCCTGATCATGGCTTGACCGAAACGTTTCTGGCTGTTCAGTTTTGATCTGCTGCGCATCAGCTAAAATTGAAATATTTAAATAAGAGTTAATAAAACAAGAAAATGTTAGCTTTAAAGAGAAAATTTGTGAATTAGATGATGTTTTTAAGGCAATAAGACCGTAACGAAGGAACGTTGACAAACTCACTGGCGAAATCAGTGCAATTTTGTTTCATAGCCAGGACATGTGATTTTGCTATGAAAGACAGACATTTTGCATGGAATTCCTATCCCATCCCAGATATTGGATTTTGGTGAATTCATAAAAGACATATCGCAGATTATACATAAATAAGCCAGGTGACCCCATAAATTTATTCGTTATTTTGAATGTTGAATGTTTATATTGTCTCTTGTCAAAGTGTAGCAAAAATGACATTTATTTTCCAAATTGTCTGGAAACTGAATAATGTATTTTGTGGTTGTGCGATTTATATGTTTACCCCATCTAGAGATAGACGTTAATATGCGGTAAGTGGTAGTCAGCCAAGTGGCAATTCCCAGTTTTTTTTCTG